>BEXV01001673.1:73575-94113 GCA_003118195.1 Hemicentrotus pulcherrimus
GGGGGGGGGGGTGCAGGTTCAAAGAAGCATGGAGTGGAGAAACCGATGCCCTACTCAGGGGTCCGTTTCATAAAATCTTTAACAACTGCTAAATTTCTATGACAAATTATTTCTCAGCCAATCAGATGACAGGTTTCAGTAGCTTATATCAGTAGCTTGTTACGTGATAATGGCAAAGAATTCAACCATCCTGTCAATGATTAAGGCCGTTACCTCGCTCCTATATTTGAGTAGTTCGAGATACTCGAATTCTTTTTACACGACATGTTAAATGCATGTGTACGTTTATATCGTTGTACATTGTGTTTACACGTATTCCATCATAATTATACAATGAGACTTATTAGCCATGCATTGTTGATAATAAAAGAATGACCTGGGCCCCTTTTTTCCCCTACTTTTATATTCTTTTTTGTAGTATCTGTAGAATTGTATATATAATATTTCCGCCTCTATTGATATTAATAAAATGATGCTGATACAAATTCAACATAAAATATGCAACACTTTTATAGGATCTATATACATTATAGACGACATTTGAAATGAATGATTATCTTTGACGATATCTTGCAGTGAATTTACCATTTTCATTTCAAAATTTCAAAATGAGCGCTTGGCGTTTGCATAATTTTGGGGACAATCAATTAACATTCCTCCGAAAGGACAAACAAAATATTAAGAACACTCTCATATCCCTGCTCAGACTTTGCTATTCATTTTTGTTATTCTAAATATGAACCTAACCTTGTTTTTTTCAATTAACAAAAAAGGAAGCCGAACCGTTTTTATGGGCTTCGCTCCAACTATCATGCCGAGACAAAGAAATATAAAACAATCAAAAATTACACCTGTTTATAAAAATAGCTTTAAGAGTCATGGAACAAATGACAATGCAAGACATACGATCCTCGTCTTATATCCGATAGTTTTCATAATTACAAAGGTTCATTTTCCGACGGTCGTTATTCTGGAGATTTTTTTTTCTTGAATCTTCATAATTCCGGAATTCTTTCATTAAAGACACCATAAACAAAATATGTTAAAAAGGTGTGGTTACTGTGCGCTATATCTGAACGAGCATTAGGGTTTTTCAAAATATTGACTACAAACGACATTATAACCGTTCTCAAGGAACAGACTTACTTCCAAACCGTCATTCCCAAAACGAGAACGCTTACGAACCAGTTTTCACCTTTACTTGAACTCGACATTCCGTTTAAAGAAACAACTCAGAAGACACAACATCGAGTATGAATGCTGCCCATAATCGTGCATCTTCACATTTTGTATACACATGCATTTCGGAATACGACCTAGAATTAATTGATATCAACGTAATTTCTCAACAAATGCAGGAAACATGTTCCTATAAAGCCCTTAATTTATTGAACATTGAAAGGATATCCGGGGTGAGATTTGTCGCAGCGTTTCATTTCGGTTTACACTAATTACCTCTGGCGTATAATCCCGAATCTTGTGTGATTCACAGAAGTGGTTTTTTCTTCGTTAGATCCCCTTTCACATCAGAAAGTTAAACGATGTGCGCCGTACATGTGAGGGTTAGGCATTTTATCGATAAGAGAGTGGTAACGCGCTGGAGCCCTTTCTCGACAAGGCACATGAACGCCTTTATACAAGGTTGCGAAAAGAAAAGGAAGCACTAGAAGAAGAAGAAGAAGAAGAAGAAGAAGAAGAAGAAGAAGAAGAAGAAGAGGAAGAACAAGAACAAGAACAAGGAGACGGAGAAAATGAGGAGAACAACAAGAGAAAGAGAATTGAGGATAAGAAGGAGGAGAAAAGTGTTGCGAAAAGACAAAAAAAAAGGTGTATGAGAAGGAAAAGAAGGGAAAAAAGAAGAAGAAAACAACGAGAACAGGAAGCAGAAGAATTGGAACTTGAGAGAAGAAGGAGAATAACAAGAGGCAAAGGAGGACAAGAAGGAAGAAGAAGAAAAAGAGAAGGAGGGGAAGGAAGAGAAGAATAGGAAGATGATGACGAAGAAGAAGACGACGACAAAGAAGAAAGAGCATTAGAGTTTTAAGACAGATTCATGTATAAGTTGAGCGCACTTAAAAAAAAACCTTGACATAAAAAAGGGGGTGGGGGTTACCGCAGTGGTTTGATAGTTTGCTTTTTAAGGAGGAAACGGTTTATTAATATTTCATCATGTATAAAGGGGTTTTATCCCCGGCCCCTAAACGGTGCTACGAAAGGGGCGAACAATCCTATTTAGAGGTAATGTAAAGTTTGGGAAATTTTGAAACTTGAATGGATAATAATTCTTAAATGTTTTGATTTATTTGGATGCCCCTGTGGATGTATTATAAGCACTAAAAATATACCCCCTAAAACACTTCTGCTTTCGAGAAATTCAATTATTAAGGAATTACCGGTGCTCCCAGTAAGTTTCGAATATTTCAAATAGCACCTTGGAACATTCGAAGCTAGCTGTTCTTCTTGTTCTTCTTCTCAGTGTTATTCTTATCATTAATTATCTATTAATGTATATAATGTATATATACATTTGTGAACCGGGATCTACATAATACAAGCGTTGCTTTTTAGTAGATCCCCACTTTATTGATTGATTTATATGAATGTATTATCTGTTATACCTATTATCATGTATATTATGTTTTCTATATTGTATGTNTAGAAGATAGTATCGGATAATATAATATAATATAGGATAATATAAGATAGTATCGGATAATATAATTTCATATAGGATAATATAAGATAGTATCGAATAATATAATATAATATAGGATAATATAAGATAGTATCGGATGATATAATATAATATAGGATAATATAAGATAGTATCGGATAATATAATATAATATAGGATAATATAAGATAGTATCGGATAATATAATATAACATAGGATAATATAAGAAAGTATAGGAGAGAATGATATAATATAGGATAGTATAAGATAATAATATAACATAGGATAATATAAGATAGTATAGGAGAGAATGATATAATATAGGATAGTATAAGATAATAATATAACATAGGACAATATAAGATAGTATCGGAGAGAATGATATAATATAGGATAATAGAAGATAGTATCGGATAATATAATATAATATAGGATAATATAAGATAGTATCGGATAATATAATTTCATATAGGATAATATAAGATAGTATCGAATAATATAATATAATATAGGATAATATAAGATAGTATCGGATGATATAATATAATATAGGATAATATAAGATAGTATCGGATAATATAATATAATATAGGATAATATAAGATAGTATCGGATAATATAATATAACATAGGATAATATAAGAAAGTATAGGAGAGAATGATATAATATAGGATAGTATAAGATAATAATATAACATAGGATAATATAAGATAGTATAGGAGAGAATGATATAATATAGGATAGTATAAGATAATAATATAACATAGGACAATATAAGATAGTATCGGAGAGAATGATATAATATAGGATAATAGAAGATAGTATCGGATAATATAATATAATATAGGATAATATAAGATAGTATCGGATAATATAATTTCATATAGGATAATATAAGATAGTATCGAATAATATAATATAATATAGGATAATATAAGATAGTATCGGATGATATAATATAATATAGGATAATATAAGATAGTATCGGATAATATAATATAATATAGGATAATATAAGATAGTATCGGATAATATAATATAACATAGGATAATATAAGAAAGTATAGGAGAGAATGATATAATATAGGATAGTATAAGATAATAATATAACATAGGATAATATAAGATAGTATAGGAGAGAATGATATAATATAGGATAGTATAAGATAATAATATAACATAGGACAATATAAGATAGTATCGGAGAGAATGATATAATATAGGATAATAGAAGATAGTATCGGATAATATAATATAATATAGGATAATATAAGATAGTATCGGATAATATAATTTCATATAGGATAATATAAGATAGTATCGAATAATATAATATAATATAGGATAATATAAGATAGTATCGGATGATATAATATAATATAGGATAATATAAGATAGTATCGGATAATATAATATAATATAGGATAATATAAGATAGTATCGGATAATATAATATAACATAGGATAATATAAGAAAGTATAGGAGAGAATGATATAATATAGGATAGTATAAGATAATAATATAACATAGGATAATATAAGATAGTATAGGAGAGAATGATATAATATAGGATAGTATAAGATAATAATATAACATAGGACAATATAAGATAGTATCGGAGAGAATGATATAATATAGGATAATAGAAGATAGTATCGGATAATATAATATAATATAGGATAATATAAGATAGTATCGGATAATATAATTTCATATAGGATAATATAAGATAGTATCGAATAATATAATATAATATAGGATAATATAAGATAGTATCGGATGATATAATATAATATAGGATAATATAAGATAGTATCGGATAATATAATATAATATAGGATAATATAAGATAGTATCGGATAATATAATATAACATAGGATAATATAAGAAAGTATAGGAGAGAATGATATAATATAGGATAGTATAAGATAATAATATAACATAGGATAATATAAGATAGTATAGGAGAGAATGATATAATATAGGATAGTATAAGATAATAATATAACATAAGACAATATAAGATAGTATCGGAGAGAATGATATAATATAGGATAATAGAAGATAGTATCGGATAATATGATATAATATAGGATAGTATGAAATGGTATAGAAGAGAATGATATAACACAGGATAGTATAATTAAAGAAAGTATAGGAGAGTATGGTAATGATAGTAATAATAATAACACTCAGTTTTTATATAGCGCTAATTACAATCACTAAGCGCTTCCAAACTTGGAAATTATTACCATGGCTTTATTTGTGTTGCCATTACGACGCTCTAGCATATAGTATAGGATTGTACAATTAAAGATAGCAAAGGATTTATAAAAAGAAAAATAAAGATGAAAAAAGATAGCATAGGATATTGTAATATAATATAGGATAGTATAAGATTAGATCATATAATGTAAATAACGAAGCCCTAGATCTAGACCTTCTCCTCACGCAGTTTTAAATACGCTTTCCATACACCCTTTTTAACCCCTTGTTATTTAAATTAGGCCTATGGTGCTGAATACTCACAGTAAGCCTAGCCTACATGTTTTTTTGTTATGTAATAGTGACATACCCGTGAGTCATGAGGGATATAAAACAGGTATACAATGTCTTCCTTAGGTCTAGCAAAAAAAAATGAGCATTCAGAGGCATAAATAGAGTAACTTTCCCTCGGGGCAACTTAAATTAATTTTCTTTTTTTACCAGTACTGGAGTTTCTCTTTAATATTGGGGAAAAATAATACTCTCGGCAAGCTTCGGGTAAAGTAAATTTGATATAAATTAGCCCTCGGGGAAAGTTACTGTTTATGCCTCTTCATTAGCTCATGATGCTAGACCCTCGCGAAAGGTAATGTATATTTGTATAATATAAGATGGTATCAATACTATAGAAATATAGTATCAGATATGTAAGAAAGTAGAAGAAATAATGGAAAAGTATAATAGTAGAAAAACCAAACTTAAAAAAAAAGGCTCTCTAGAAAACTAGTATTCAACGGCATTTTTTGTAATATGCATGACATCCATGCTATTCTTGCAAACATTACTATAAGTAACAAGATATGGGTGGATGCCACGCGCAATCTGTTTTGCTCAAAATTTGAAAGAATTTTAACATTTCTAATTCATATTTGTTAACCAAATATGTATTATCCGATACGGAGCTTTACAATATTTCTTTCTACCATTGAGCATTAGGACTGGAGGCCAATGTACCCGGGCTGGTTCTCAGAATAGTGTTTTTAACCGTTTCCTTCAAAGACACGGCCTATTATGTCGGTAGGACGATACAAGACTCACATTTTTTTTTAAATCGTTGGTCTCTAGGGGCAATCATTTTTCTCCCCTTTTTTTGGAAGAGAGGAGGGGAAGGGTCTCTAATCTCTAATACGCTAGTATTCAACATAAATTAAACTTTCATTTCGCCTGCAGTTATATCCGCCCCCCCCCCCCCCCCTTCCCTATCACCTTTCACGGTCCTTCGATTCGAACATTCAGTCTTGGTTGGGGGTTGGTAATTTTATCCTTGAATCGCACTGTCCTGATTTCTCCATTTGCCTGTGTACATGGTAACTATCTACAATTCAAGGAAATATAATAACAATATTTCCGCTCACACGATATGCTCTATCCCGATGACGTCTAGAGTCCAGCAATGCGTAATTAGAAAACAATCCAGAGAGCCATGCCCAGTTTTAAGTAAACACATTGCCAACTTCAAACCTTTATACAATAATTTAAGACAAGGCCAGTGTTGGTTTTTTATTCATCTTCCGACCTCGTTGATTTGATTCTGGCAACATGTCTCAAATTGTCTTGAAGTTTTTCATTTATCAAAGATAATACAAATTCTTGGTATGGGGTCATGAATCTGGTTCAAATGGAAATACTGGAAGCAATTTTACAATATTTATTGATCGTTGTCGCGGTTGAAATCTAATCTAAAGTGATGAAATTGTAAACAATAATTCTTTATGTTGAAGAAATCCCTCTCAAGACTGATATCACTTGAGCTTTAAAACAATGTTTCTTGACTAGAATCAACTGATTTTCTATTCCCGTTTTATTATTGTATACAGAATTGCATATTTCGAGATTTTCATGGTCACAGCTACCATTGTACGGCTGTAGGCGCTATTTGAAATTTATCAAAAATTGACCGGGAGCACCGGTGAATTTGCATATTCAATTTTTCTCAAAAGCAGAAGTGTTTTAGGGGCTGATTTTCCAGTGCTTATATTACATCCACATGGGCATCCAAATATATCAAAGTTGTAAAGAACCACTACCCACCCAATTTTCAAAATTTCCCAAAACTTTGTATTACATTTAACAAATTTCTATCTATCCAATTTTTAAAATTTCCCAAAACTTTGCAATTTGTTTAAAGGGATCTGGTCTCAGATTCTGAAACAAAATTCTGGATTTAGCTCATGATGCAATGATAATTATAAACCTTTCTGTCAGTCAGGAACCCGATGACTTTTACAAGCCGATCGCCTCTCTGTTTATCAAGATAATTATTTATGATTGAAATTACAAATTTTGAAAACCGTTCGCCTGACGGTTTTCATAACACGGTCTATTGGGGAAAACGAGTATGTTAAAACCGGTTACTCAAAAAATTTTCCTTTTTTTAAGCACTTCTTGACCAGTTTGAAGCGCAATTTTTTTAGGGCTTCAATATTACACAATATCACAGACACTGATAACAGGTTTGGCCATGCATCTCAGATTTAACATATTGTTACTCAATGCCTTCAAAGCTTATCTGTACTAGTTTATATGAGGGATTAGACCACCATGGAAGGTCACTGGATAGGTGGTTATCTAATCAACACAGTTCTTAATCGCATAACAAAAGAGGATCATGGGGAACCAATGGTCACCGATTAGGCAATGTTTTCTATATGGAAGGAGCAAGTAGCTACAAGTAGGACATTGTGGCTTTAAGTAAATATAACGTCTTGAAGATATTCTGAAGACATAATAATATGCAATCAATGAACGTGCACTACTACCACAGCTTGGTGACTTGTGTATGGATTAAACTCTAATACGTTAGTACATAGAGGGCTCAAGAATTTATATCTAGCATGTCTACTCCCTTCCTAATACAAATAAGTTAATATGCACAGTCCATACATAGATAATTACTCAGGCAGCAGAAAGATGACCAAAAGAGAATGAAAGTCGATTTAAAACTGTAATTCAAACTTCCTTATTCCCTCTTACATCATGAAAGAAAAAAAAACATCTTAATATATTAAATTACACCGCCTTAATAATCTGCATATTACCAAAAAGGAAGAGAGAGTGGGAGAGCGAAATAGAAAGAGCCAAGATAGAATATATATAGAGAGAGAGAAAGAGAGAGAATTAGAGAGAGAACAGAAGAGAGAGAGAGAGAGGGGGAGAGAAAGAGAGAGGGGGAGCAAGAGAGAGAGAGAGAGAAAGAGAGAGAATGAAAAGAGAGAGAGCGGGGGATGGGATTAAACATGAAAGAAAAAAAGGCAACAGTGAAGGAGATTTTAAAAAGAGGAAGAAAGAGAGAGAAACTAAAGACAGAAGGAGAGTGTGATAAATCAAAATATTACAATGTTAAGTTTCATTACGGCCTACCTTCCATTTCGGCTTGCAGTGGATTGGCCGCCATCGCCCTCCCGCGGAATATGTGTAGTTACCAATTATTATACCACTCGTATCGGCTTCCACAAACGCTGAGTGGTTTTTATAGTATGGCGTTAACTTATCACTCCCTGACGTCATCAGGGATGCGCTCACGTTCTCTAAAAACGTTTCTGCGCGGGACCGCGTGTCACCGAATATGTTATCCTCTATAGATGAAATATCGACATTTGAGACGTTGACTTGGTAGCTCCTGTTAAGTTCTGATAAGAAAGGGAAGAAAAGGATGAAAATAATTAGAATGGGAAAAAAAATTAGTATCAAGTGATTTCGTGCATTACGTCCCGTTTTCCCTTGCTGTTTGCCGTAGCAACAGAGTTGACAAAATACTTTAATATGCATTCGTCTTCAATGTTGTTAGGGCAGGCAGCTAGTGAAACTGCAAGCATTACTTTAAACTAACAGAATTTTGTTATTCCTGACTATTTTTTCCTGATTGAGGTGTCATATGAAAGGGCAGAAAATGAACTTTCTGGAATATGAATTTCTCTTTAAGAAATTCAGATACCGTTCGCCAAATGACTGTTTGGCAGTGGCGAGTCCAAAGGAAGCAGGGACGCGGGCGGGGCGGGGGCGGGACGGGGGCCCCCTTCCCTGAGGGAATTTCTTTTACCCATTTCTGAAGGAAAACAAAAAAAATATGGTCTTTGTAGATAGGTGGTACAGGTTGTCACTAAAGCAGGTTTAACTGTTTATAGGAATTCTAGAATTGTTCAAAGTAGGCTATAGGTATCATGCCCAATCTTGCACTTCGGATATCTTACGATATTACGAACCTATGTGAATTATCCCGCGTCTGGAATGTCATTTTCCCCCCAATTAAATTATTTCAACAATAACAGCAAATAATATTTAGAAAGCTTTTTAGTTTACAAAGTGCATTCCAATTAAACTATTTACAAACGAGAAATATACATAACGGTACTCGCAATGCAGTGAAGTTACTGTATACAATTTATTAGACTAGGAAGGTAATTGCTTCCTGTATAGCAGAAGAGACGAAGGAAAGCATAGCTTATAATTTAGGTTTCTTAACATGAGATATCGCGGTATCATAACGTAGAAAATGCAAGGAAACGAAAAAATGGGGAAAACGGGACGAAACAAAACAAGACAAGCAAAACAAGATGAGCACAGGAATCAGATACTGAAGTAATGCATTCTGCAGCAAATCAAAGCCTAGCTGTACATCCAATCGTGTACTTGGCTCGACTGTGTTTAATTCAATTAACCAGGTGTTACGTAAGATTGCGTCTTTCATTTCATCTAAGGAAAGAGAATGAAATACCCCTCGTGCCGGCAGATCAACAAATCAACACATCAATTAAAAACCAAATGCTCTATGACTCTCATGTTGTTCTTGTCCATTGATTACGTAATTGATTGATTGATTGTTTGTTTATTCTGTCCACACCATGACACTGAAATAATTTGCTACGGTATCATAACTAATTGAACTCGAGGGTCATATTAAATCATCATAATCCCGCTAATTTGCACAACAAAATAATGACTGTACTTATATCGAGAATTGAGTAAGCCCTCCACGGTAATCACATCATCTATAGTGATCTGTCAGTTTATGACAGGTTCATTTCTTAAACTATACATGTTGAACATTATAATTTGTGTCAATTTACAGAGAACAAATTAAGTTATTTTGACTTTAAGATTCAAATTGGAATTGTTAATTGCTGCTTTATTTCTACGAGAATTTCTAATAAAGTGCTTGGTCGCGTAAAAAGACCATTAAGGTGAAGGTAACGCAAAAAAAACTACAACAATAGTTATAATAAACCTTGCCCTACCGAATCTCGAATATGTAGTACATTCTTGGTCAGTTGTGGGCTGTGTGTTGTTAAGACTATCCTGCCTGGAGGTTGAAGTGCACGCACAATCTGAAAACGATTTATAAACAAAAGTTTAACACATTATACAAATGTTACTTACACAAGGTCAAAACAGTAATCCCTAAGATAATTCGAACACGCGTCGAGAGAAAGAAATAATATGAAGAATGATAAAGATTATATTACGTTCTACTGTAGCGTATATATTGATATGATCTTTACCGGAAATAATAAACCTTAATTTAATCATACTATAATTGTTAGAGATCATCTCCTTGTCTGAGAAGCTACCACGTGACACCAGCTATTAATTTCACCCTAGAGTATTTGTTACAGTCCATTCCATTGGCTGAGAAGCTTTCACGTGACACTACACAATTTCGGCGTTAAAATGTGACGTATTAATGCTGCTTATAACACGCTTCTCAATGCAGACCCTTTGCGTGCATTGTTTTAGTTGCGCGCATTTTGCGTGGAAGGATACCTGAATGACTATCGCCTTCTAATATCTTAATCATTCTATCATAATGCAAACAAATTACCTGACCCCGCTCTTGATTCTCCGTGCAATATATTAGGGACTTTTAGAATAGCACTAAGACAATGGGGATTGCTACGATCGACGTCCTTTTAATGCACTGCCTTGAATGGACGTCACACGTATCAGTCAACGCAAATCTAAAAGTCCCTATTGATACTAAGGAACGTCGATGGGTAATTCCCTTTTAACCCTTTTACAAAGCATAGGCCGCAGACCTGCGAACCCGCCACCCGCTGCACTTTTCAGTACATTCCACAATTTGCAGATACTATAATTCGGGTGAAGGAAGCTCTAGAATGGATAGTTTCTGTATTCGGTCATCCGAGTTCTTTTTCACAACCGCTGAGTTTTAAAATTGCATGGTCATCCGGGTACTTTTGCGTGAAGCGGGTCACTATCAAAACCCTTCATACAAATAATATTGTTTCTTACCGGTTACAAGTGGAAAAGGAGATTCCTTTGGTAAGGAAGCGCTCCTATTGAAACCTATAAAGAAAAACATAAAGGAGACGTAAAAAGAAGAGGTTTCCTTTAAACAAAAAAGACCGAGTTCTGGTAAACTTTAAAAATAACCTTAATTGATATATAATACTCTTTTGTGCAAAAGAATATCATAATAGAAAATAATGTTCCCTGAAAATTTCTAGTGCCCGCATACTTCAAAATATGAAACTGGGTATCATATTACAACTGTTTAACAACTGTCATATCAAGTGTTTGTGTATAGTCCCACATACACATTTTTGGTGTATAGAGGTATGTCACTTTTATAAAGAGCTAGTTAGTTTTCTCGTAATGTATAGGCCTATGATTCAAAACCTCAAAATTTACACATACATTTTTTTGTGTGTGCTATAAACAGTGACATAATCAGCCTGTTCCATTCGCTTGCAGATGCTTTCACAATGCAAATGCTTGACCAGGGACCCGTTTCACAAATGACAAAAATCAGTGAGAACTCTGCTGATAACGAATCAGAAGCAAGGATTTCAGTAGCTTATAACAAAAACTGTCCTTTGTCACTCATGACAAATTGTGTAAAGTGGGGCCCAAAACTAAACCTATTTTTTTTTTTAAACCGTGCTTAATTTGTGGCAGTGCTTCGAGTAGGAAAATAAATATTTAAACAAAAAAAAATAGTAACAAATAGCAAACAAAAGAAGACGAAAACTAAAACCAATAACAAAAACAAATTCATAAACAAAATATTACATCGAAAAGGTCCAATCATTTGGACGAGTAGCTTATAACTATCACTCACGTTCCCCCAGGTCCCCTTGTTGCTTAAAAACAAGATTCATGCTTTCTTAATAGCAGTCAGGTAAAAATAACCACCACCACTACGAATATTGTCATATTATAATTACTATTGCAGATACAAGGCATCTATCTGCGAAATGTAGGGTTGATACTTCGTGTTTTCTTGACAGGTAGGTAAATCACGAATACTCACGTGATGTTACTCTTTTTTGTACTTAAAGGGGGTGGAGCATGACGAGACTTACGTGACTTTCCCGTTACCTGACTCGGGGGCCAATCGGGAATAATACGACTACGGACGAAGCGACCGCAGCATTCACGCGCGTGCAACATACGCGAAACTGAAGCGTGAGGAGAATTTCGGTCTGTTTCGCGAGGACTAGCGCGCGCTAACCGTTAATCAAGTCCGTTCGTTTACGTACAGTTGTCCAAAAGAAGTTGTAGATGGCGTTAACAGATATATGCCATGCTACACCCCCTTTAAGTTAATTTGTTATTAATTCGCCTTTAATCGCAGTGTTCCTCTCATTGCTCATTGATTCAATACCTCTTTTTCGAGCATCATTTTCAAAACATATGTTTACAACCTTGATTTCAAAGCCTATTCGAAGCCTCATTCCAAAAACTTATGTTCAAAATTTAGATACGGGAGTGATCCCCGTCACTAGAATAATTAACTTATTATGGTTAAATTTCATTTTTCCATTGAATTATTATTATTTTTTTAAAGTAACAAGCAAGCACATGCTTATTCGGTTTTTCGTCACTTGTTCTTTGAATATGTCTACATGTTTATCATTATGTCCCCTCGTTGTATGAACATGAGGGACGCTCATAGCCCCAAAGGACCCTGTTTGTAAAATACGTTGCGGTGCGTTTACCGGTATCATGAATTTAACACCGAATGCAAACACTGCGTCTACACCTTATACATTCACGTTGTTAACACTCCGCATACCTACACCTTGATATAATAAAAAATCAAAATAGCTACGATAAAAAATACTAATCCTACAACTTCTAATAATAGTTATAATGATTATGATAATAATAATTACAATTAATGATAACATACGCTTTTAATCACATGCTTTATTTAGTGAAAATAACAAGAGGAAGCTGGTGAAAAGGAACATGATTCTCTTCGACGGGTGAATTTTTGGAGGTCGCGCGTTCCGAGTGGAATGCGTGTAATGCCTCAGTCACACCTTTGCGTAATTGGCTTGCGTATTGCTGCGTATCTATGGCAAGCCGTTTTAACATGTATTCCTACTTCTTGTTATCAAGAATTGAATTTTGGATATTAAAAAATGAATTCTTGATATCAAGAATTACCATTGCTTAACAACAGAAAATCATTTCTTGATATCAAGAAATAGGAATAAATGTTAAAAACGGCTTGTCATAAATACGTAGCAATACGCAAGACATATCCGTGTGACAGAGGCATAAGGGAAGACATAGATGATTGGAGAATATTAAACAAAAAAATAAAAAAAAATAAAGGAGAGAATTGGGACTAACCTACACCCTTTGATCGAGTCCGAGCATGAGGAAGGATGAGGGGTGTTGTCTGTAGGGTCAACATGAACACTGCAACCACCGCTAAACTCCATAGCACGATCAACCGCCTATTCGATGAAAGTATTCTGAAACAGAGAAGAAATAGGATTTAAATATTGAAACCGAATAATGATAACAACAATATTCTTTTTTTCTCAATGATAATGAAAATAATGTCGATGATAATGATAAAAAGAATAACAAAAAGAACAATAAAACTAGAATTGAAATTGTATTGGAAAGTTATGCACGCATTAGCGTTCGTGTGATTTACACCAAGGATGAATGAGAATCTCTTGGAATATCTACAGCAATTTGAATTGTATGTAGCATTTAGGATAGTTGAGATAGGTTAAGCCGAAAGAAAGACCTCAAAACGGCCTGGAACAGACACAAATTCAACAACAATCATTGCTAACTAAGATCGCTTCTGTGACATAGTAAAGCTACCTAAAACTATGATCGACAAAATTGATATCATCTTGAAAATATTCAGAAAACATTGGAAATGGAATGAAAAAGCCATCATGGAAGCCGAGGATGACGAACTTAATTTGACCTTGACGAACTTAATTTGACCTTGACGAATTTAATTTGACCTTCACAAACTTGGATGAGAAACGATCGGATTGATTTGACAAAGTTGAACAATGTAGCGACCAAAGGCGAAATTGACTATGAAATGTGCAAAATTAGGAAGTGCCGGGACAAAATTACGAAATTGATTGAAAAAGTGTTATAATGGACGGGAAAATAAATATACATGTTTTTTAATCGTGAGAATATTCACTGCTATCTCTCCTTCTCTGCTAAATCCCCCAAAACAGGTTGGGTACATTAACAACAAAAATCCTTACATTATAATGGTTGAAGAGAATGTTGATACTAATAGAGTGAAAACAATGTCAAAAGTTGTTTATCAGGTTTTGAATATCCAAATCAATTGATTAGGATCCACGTCATCATCTTATAACATTTGATATTGTTTGTTATTCTGAGTTTCGATTAAAGTGACTAGGTAACATTGTTGAGAGTTGATGACAAAAATTGCTTAATTTTTGTATAAATGTTACTTACTATATTCCTTCTACTGTACTAACCCTCTGACAGGCAAAACAAATCCTGACAAAATTCTCAAACCATAAGGATATCTATTGTTTTCTTTGAAGGCGTCGATGTGAGGCACCCTCTAACAGTGATTAACAGTAAATTCTCCCAAGTATTTTTGGATTTTCCCAACCATTTTCCATTTAAAAAAAGATATAAAACAGGCTATTAAAAATCTGCCAACACTTAAATGTCTGGAATGGAGTGTAGAGCCATTTTATTGCTCCGTG
This sequence comes from Hemicentrotus pulcherrimus, assembly GCA_003118195.1. Classification (NCBI taxonomy): domain Eukaryota; kingdom Metazoa; phylum Echinodermata; class Echinoidea; order Camarodonta; family Strongylocentrotidae; genus Hemicentrotus; species Hemicentrotus pulcherrimus. The sequence goes on from BEXV01001673.1 coordinate 88,496, forward strand.
AGATTTGCCATCATCTAAAATGTGATAAAATAAATTGTAATAATATAATTGGAAGAATTAAGGATTCGATCAGATCAGTTTTTTCCCAATTTGTACCATGAATAGTGGTCCGTTTTCACTCAAATTTTCAGATTATCTTAAATTGTACATCTAGCATTGAAGTTAATACTTTATCACCACTGTCTCTTATCTGAACAATGTTACCAAGTACCTTTAATGAAAAATAACTTTATATTAAATATTGATTTGAAAATGTTGATTTTAAATAGAGTCAACTTTCTTTTCTGCTGAACGTGTCTAATATATGTCTAAAACCAGCCAACCAGTCCTCTGCAGGTTTAGACTATAATTCGACACACACATATTCACACCTTAAGTACTGGGCCTATGGTGTGAAGTAGTCATTTTGTCACGTACTACCATTGACAATGGTATATGCCTGGGGGGTGTTTCATAAAGCTGTTCGTAAAGTTACACATGACTTTACGAACGACTTGAATTTGTAGTGCCAGATAGGATGCCCTGATGTTTTCACAAAGTGTGACTATATTTCCGATAACCTCAACTAAATTTTGGCAAATAATATACTTTGTATTAAAAATGTTTGTTATAATGAGAATGTTGATCTACACCAGCACAGTTCAACTTTAGTTGATACAGTAAAAAGGTGATTTTTTTAAAAAAAGTATCTACAAATATGGAACAAGAAAAATCATCAGACAAATTGGAAACTCACTCATGAGTATGGGACGTCATAGCATCACTATCCACTAATTGTTTTCTTCATATTGATAATATAAATTTCCTTTTTTCCCCATAAGAATCTTATTTCTTCACGCCAGCATCCAAGTTATATTGAGAGTAATATGTTTTTGTATAGAATATAGGATTTTTTTCTTCCAATTGAATTATGAAAAAAAATGTGAATTTCAATAAACTATTCATGTACAAATCAATAATTATGAATATATAGAATATTCAGAAAACAGTATAATGTCTTCAAAGTTCATAAGAGTTTTTTGTGAAATGTCATGCACGCAATATGATACAAATCATAATGAGGGCAAATGCATGGGGAATCAGGTTTTGGGGGATAACAAGGAAAATTAATGGGATTAAATTATATAAAGCAATTGATAAAAAGTGAGGCCATGACGTCACAACTGGTAGTGATTGCCATGATTGTTCCATACTTTTTCATACTTTTTCAAAAATTCATAACACCCTTACTAGCTATTTGATTTTACTCAATTTGTGTTGCTCTGTTTCTTTTGTTTTTGTACATCCGTTAAAAGCAAATTAATTTTGGAATGGAGTTAGCCTTTAAATAAAGGGCCTACGACAGGTATGAAGTAGTCATTCTGTCACATACTAAGATTGACAATGGTGAATGCCTGACCTGATGAAAACGTCATAATAGTACAGTACAGTACAGTAGCAAACAACGCATTGACGTGAATCACTGTCTGTTGAATTGAATTGAATCATGTAAGTTTACCTTAATCCACGCATCCTGTCTCTAGGGGGCCCCGAATTCAACGATTCCATAACATGGGACACACTCGTAATATAACGCCCTTGTAACGTACCGGATCAATACACTTTCATCGTGAGAACAAGAACAAGTTCACCGATAAGTGATTGAATTGCTTGTATTGTTATTAACCCATTGCTTTTTGGAACCTGGTGGTCCCTGTGTAAAGCCTATGAGAATAAGATAATTCAGGAGTCAACGGGTTAACAAGCGTAATTTTATTTAGCGGGAAGTCGCTGAACTTGTACGGTCTCGTGCAAAAGATGATAATAAATGTTAAAAAATGGAAAGACCTTATATAGTGCATATTAATTCAAAGAATTATCTATGCGCTTTAAATTTGTTTAAAACAATGATGCATTAACATGCAATGAATGAGAGCATAGAATACATGGACACGTGACAGTAATTAAACCCAAATAGTAGCATGATGATATAAATAATCATCTACATGTGAAGACAAAATTAGCTATATAGTGAAAAATGCACCTGCCACCTGAAACAAGCCCCCAACAAACCGAAAGAAAAACAAGAGCAAAACAGCCTCATGAATGCCAAGTTCTCTGGCTTAAAGGGGAAGGCCAGACTTATAATAATGTGGTTCTAATCGAAGCAGAAACTGAGGGAACAGAGAAGTGAAAATTCGAGCAAAATTCGATGGGAAAAAAAGGTTATGCATTTTTTTAAGTTGCGATAAATCAAAACAAAAATGGTAACTCAGTGACGTATTTTGCGAGCTCCTCTCCAATTAGCTTTGTATAGAAAATGTCATAAACTTCTATTTTCTTAGTTATTGATGACAGAATAGATTTGTTTAATTCATCTTTTGATCGCACCTTCAAATATTCATAACTTTCTTATTTCACATCGACGTTTGCTCTTACTTTCACTGACTTCAAGTTAAACATGAGCAAATTAATCTGCCAACTTCCCCCTACAAAAAGAGCTTGGTCTCAAAATTGTTTCCAGGACTACAGATAAGATTTTCTCCCCTTTTATTCTAATGATATTAATGACAACGAAAGCAACAATAAATGATGATAATAATGATTAAAATGATAATCAAGATAATAATAATAATAATTATAACGTTTTCACAGGGAACCCTCATCAGCTTTATTGGTGTTCTTCCTGAGGGACCTGCAATTACCATAGTCATAGTAATTGCCGGGTACACATGTGATATAGCCGAATAGTCCACTCCAAATTTTATTAAACCGAAACGGAAATTCTTTTTGCCCAATTGATCGTGAGCCCGGCAACCACTGTGCAGCGCCAGATCGACGTTGCTCTATCCCTTATTGTTGAACGCCAATCAAGGTAGCAACAACTCCCATCTTTTAACGTCTTTTGGTATTACGCGGCCGGGGTTCGAACCCACGACCTCCCGGTTGTGAGGCGGACGCTCTACTGACTGAGCCAACACTCCGGTATAAGTGAAGAAATATTTTATGCACGCACAACCGACTCAATATCTCTGAGCACAATCCATCCTCAAAACAAATATAGAACTCACTCTCAACGAGATTAATGTATTTTTGCACCATTTCACGTTTGACCTGGACCCATATTCATGTTTCAATTGAGGTGTACAAAACCATTACAAATGGAGCATCATGGTAAAGGGAAATATTAAAGGTAAAGACCAGTTTTGGAAACGCCCCAATTTCAAAAAAATTAAATGGAAACTCTCATTACCAATCATGTGAAAGAATATGTTTTGACTAATACATGATGATAACAAATTTGCCGGGAAACCGCCTACTAATTCATATATTTGGTAAATTTGTTTCTCTCATGGTCTGTGAGAGATATAGGGTAGTCCCATATACATCTTTCTGTGTATAGTGCTTGTAACTTTACGAAGAATGGGCCAAATTTCTTATCATTTTGATGGTTCCAGAACCTTGCAGATGCTAGATGCTAGATGATCAACCTTTTCTGATCGATTCCACAACGTTTCTTTCAAAATGCAATCGCATTGACCATAACTGGTCTTTACCTTTAAAGCAGGCTTTTCTGTGATACCAATTGGATCCTGTTTGATAATATAATAGTACCAGGGAAAAGAATATAGAGGCATCAGTCATTGTAAGGTAATAATTGGTTTGTAGCAGGTAGATAAAGATCGCATGCTCGATCTTGTGAATAGAACGAGTAGAGCGTCATGCTAAAGGGGGGAAAACAGGCTTTTCAATTATACCATTTAGGTCCTGTTTGATTAGAGGCATCAGTTGTTGTAAGATATTACTGCATTTGGTTTGTACCCAGTAGATAAAGATTTCCTGCTCGATCTTGGATTAATATATATATATATATATATATATATATTAAAATTAAGAGAAGGAGAGAGGGAAAGAGAGAGAGAGAGAGAAACAGACAGACAGACAGACAGAGAGGGAAAGAGAGAGAGGGAGAAAGAGAAAGAGAGTGGGTAATCCAGCAATATTGCTTTTCTTTACTTTACTGGGGTATGGGGAAGTCGCCTTCACATATAGGAACCAACATCATACTCCTGTTACGAAATTAATTATATCTTAATAGTCAAAGTTTAAAATGCATTCATTAGTGATTAGTCGTTGCTAGGTAGGTCAATACTAACGGCTTGCCTGACCTAACGACACGTCATAAATATATATGCACTTTGCATTCTGCTTACTGACAAAAGATGATTCGTGAATGAAGCACCTAAGTATAACTTTGGTTTAAACAATTACGAATATTGCCTATTGAATCGGTTAGCACAGGAAACAAGACGGTGCATTGCGTGCGATGGATGTACAGACAGTTGCACCAGGGACGTGATATAGAAAGACTGGAATCAAACCGCTCTCCTCTGACCGCATGCTCCAAGCCGCCGAAAAGTTATGCGCTAATCTGCAACTGTTGACCAGGTGATGATATAAAAGAGCGCATGAAATTTTAGGATTTAAATTCTTACATTAGAACATGGTATAATAACAACTGTTCTCTGTCACTTTCAATGATTTCTCATCCATTGTTGAATGTGTAAAGAGTAGAACAAGCGAGCACAAACTTTTGTAATTTCATCCTTTTTTAAAATCATAGATTTTTTTTAAACACGCGAAAACGCACATTAGCAGCTTAATGTTATTGAAGATTGTAAATCATGGATTAAATAACGGGACGATAAAACATGCACAAATTAACGCATTATCCTAAAGTATTGAGTTTTTGTCAGGATGTAATTTTTCTTTCACCAACTTTGGCACACAAATTATAGGAAGAACGGTAAACTAAATTTGAAAATTTGTTTGATTTACACTGAAATTTTGCCGGTAATTTGATATTTTGTAATAAATGTAAAACTGGTCCCTGGCCTTCGAACTTTTCCGCAGTGGAAGTGCGGTTTGGAGCATGGAACTTTAAAGCCAAGTGGAATGTTACAAATCCCATTGTTACGCTTTATAACTCACGAATGCGTTGAATAAATAACAAGAGTTACCACTCCTTTCTTTCACTTCCCTGGTGCACACACAGAAGACGCCATTTCGTGACTAACACTATGAACATGACGGACAAAGAAAGCGGACAAAATATACAGTTTCTCAGGTAGACAAAGGAACATTCCTTCACTGCTATTATGTAAAAAGGTGAGTGAAGGGATGTTCATTTGTCTAACTGAGGAACTGTATATTTTGTCCGCTTTCTTTGTCAGTCATGTTCATAGTGTAAACACTGCGTCAAAACGTATCGTAACAACTTTAAAACAAAAATTCTTACTTTATCATTTTTGGGAGTATACGAGTCGGACGGGTGTTTTATCTTCTCTTTACTGAAATGTGTTGCGATGTTCGATACAGTTCTTATATATATCCAGATATTCCCATTGGCCTTGTGTAGATGGTAGATGTTTTGGTACCTGTAAAAAATAAATCAAGAAAGAAACCGTTATTTTTTTCACATAAGCAGGAGGATTCACGAAAGAATAAAATACCAACACGGTCAGGGCCGGATTGGCGCTTACGGCTACCTCTATCGCCTCCGGTCGGAAGGTCGCAGCTGGTAGATGAAAGGGTCCGTTATTTACGCTCGACAATTTGTGGATAAAGGAACATTTTTT
>BEXV01001674.1:3327-21215 GCA_003118195.1 Hemicentrotus pulcherrimus
ACCGTAGCAGATGCTGCTGGAAATGAGGGAAGCTGTACCGCAACGGTTACAATTGAGGGTAAGACTCCGAAGTCAGATATGGAAAAGAAATGGAATGTTCTTATGGCAGCTCCTTTGAAGCGTCTACACCATTTGCATTAGCATTTAATTACCAACATGGCTGTTGAACATTGCCTAAGACCTTCTCTCATAATGTTGATTAGTACCGTGCATGTGCAATATTAGATCTAACATTTTGTGCGCTAATTACCCGTGCTTGCGCATAGATAATCTTGAGTCAATTGCCGCAATTTTCACTGGCAATGCAAATAAGATGTAGAAAAGATGGTAGAGCATAAATTGAGCAGTTTCTTTGAAGGGTGCGAGAATATAAGCGCTCATCGACGGTGAACGCGGTAAAAAAAATTCTGCTACATGTATAGTGCAGAGCAGTGGTGAAATGTTCGAAAGTGGTTATCAAATGCCTATCGCATCATGTGTGTCTGTAAAATTGTTCTTATAGTAACCTAATGCGGAAGTATAAGTCAGATGTTGGAAAGTCCTAGTTATTTACCACTCAAATATTACGAGAATTGCAGTGCCTGTAACAAAAATAAACTACAAAGGAAACATTATTTTGCTCATAAAGTCTTCCCTTCTTCAGCCTCGAGAGGCTGGCAGCATTCACAAATTGCATTTCCCAATAACGTCCTCTAATTCCCCCACCCTGGCCCCACCGACAAGAGAGAATAAAGAGGGCTTGTGCGGTTTTGGAACCATTCTGGAGAAAGCAGTCGATATTGGAAAATTCCAGCCCCCTCCAATTTAGGACAATCCTGGGCCTGGGTCGTGCCTGTCGGGGAGAGAGAGAGAGAGAGAGAGCATCTAATGGTGTAAATGGGGTCAAAATATTTAAAATATAGTAATTATAGCAGCAAGAGAGAAATAGAGAAAGAGAAATAGAGATAGAGCGGTTGAGAGCGCTCCCCTCCATGCACACAGACAATTCAAATTGATGTCCTTATGGGGAATATACTAATGACATTTCACTCGATCGATTGATTACATTGATTTTCAAAATTACATTCCAAAGCGTATGCTTCAGTAGTGTCTCTAATGATTTCTCTTTTGAATATGTAAAGGCCTCGATCCTTGCTTGTCCTCATAGGGGAATCCGCCTAGGAGAGAAACGCATTATTTTCTTCATCGAACTTTAGCAAGGAATACGTTTAATAGCATTTGCCTTTATTCCGTGGCGAGCATCCAATTCAAGCTGCTATGCCATTTTTGAAGTTGCAAATAAAGGATTTTTCTGACAACAGGAAAATCTGTCTGACTGTGAAATTGAAGTTTCCCTTGATACGTACATGTACATACCTCAGGACCTTGCATTTTCTTTTGAATTATGTTACAGAGTTGATTTTGTAACTGCATGCCACAGCGTGTGTAAGAGGTGTGCTAAGAAGAGATCTTTAAAGTGCCCTGACATTTGCTGCGGGTTTTAAATCGGCAATGGTATTGGATTGGGGGGATCGAGGGTAACCGTTGCAGTAAGGTTTCATTAGGTGAGGTTAGGATGAGAGTTGCAGGTTAGGCCTGGTGTACGTATGTTGTGTTCAGCATTATGATTTAGAATTTGGTGAGTGTGGAGGAAAATGATGCAGAACAATTGGCGTAGGAGCAAGTGAAGTACAACCTAAAAACAATGCGTGCCTCTATTCATTTCTCGAACTGTTTTATTCTTTCAGATGATATAGCCCCGGAAGTCAGCTGCGAGGACGTATCGAATGATCTTGTGACAGGCTCCTCGGACAATGTAGACGTTGTGTCAACAACTTTCGATGGAGAGCAGACGTCTTACCCAGTTGGATCAACAGAGGTGCTTGTCACCGTAGCAGATGCTGCTGGAAATGAGGGAAGCTGTACCGCAACGGTTACAGTTGAGGGTAAGACTCCGAAGTCCAGATATGGAAAAGAAATGGAATGTTCTTATGGCAGCTCCTTTGAAGTGTCTACACCATTTGCATTAGCATTTAATGACCAACATGACTGTTGAACATTGCCTAAGACCTTCAGATATGGAAAAGAAATGGAATGTTCTTATGGCAGCTCCTTTGAAGTGTCTACACCATTTGCATTAGCATTTAATGACCAACATGACTGTTGAACATTGCCTAAGACCTTCTCTCATAATGTTGATTAGTACCGTGCATGTGCAATATTAGATCTAACATTTTGTGCGCTTACCCGTGCTTGCGCATAGGTAATCTTGAGTTAATTGCCGCAATTTTCACTGGCAATGCAAATAAGATGTAGAAAAGATGGTAGAGCACAAATTGAGCAGTTTCTTTGAAGAGTCCCAGCATATAAGCGTTCATCGACGGTGAACGCAGTAAAATAAATTCTGCTACATGTATAGTGCAGAGCAGTAGTGAAATGTTCGAAAGTGGTTATCAAATGCCTATCGCATCATGTGTGTCTGTAAAATTTCTCTTATAGTAAACCTAATGCGGAAGTGTAAGTCAGATGTTCGAAAGTCATAGTTGTTTACCACTCAAATATTACGAGAATTGCAGTGCCTGTAACAAAAATATACTACAAAGGAAACATTATTTTGCTCATAAAGTCTTCCCTTCTACAGCCTGGAGAGGCCGGCAGCATTCACAAATTGCAATTCCCAAGAACCTCCTCTAATTCCCCCACCCTGGCCCCACCGACAAGAGAGAGCTAAAGAGGGCTTGCGCGGTTGTGGAACTATTCTGGAGAAAGCAGTTGCTAATGGAAAATTCCAGCCCCCTCCGATTTATGACAATCCTGGGTCGTGCCTGTCGAAGAGAGAGAGAGGGGGAAAGTATCTCATGGTGTAATTGGGATTCAAACATTTAAAATATGGTAATATTAGCAACAAGAGAGTAATAGAGAAAGAGTGGCACAGATAGAGCGGTTGAGAGCGCTCCCCTCCATGCACACAGACAATTCAAATTGGTGTCCTCATGGGGAATATACTAATGACATTTCACTCGATCGATTGATTACATTGATTTTCAAAATCACATTCCAAAGCGTATACTTCAGTAGTGTCTCTAGTGATTTTTCTTTTGAATATGTATAGGCCTCGATCCATACTTGTCCTCATAGGGGAATCCGCCTAGGGGAGAAACGCATTATTTTCTTGATCGTCTTTAAACATACGTTTAATAACATATGCCTTTATTCCTTGACGAGCATCCACTTCAAGCCGCTATGCCATTTTTTAAGTTGCAAATTAAGGATTCTTCTGACAACAGGAAAATCTGTCAGACTGTGAAATTGAAGTTTCCCTTGATACATGTACATACCTCAGGGGCTTGCATTTTCTTTTGAATTGTGTTACAGAGTTGATTTGTAACTGCATGCCACAGCGCGTGCAAGAGGTGTGCTAAGAAGAGATCTTTAAAGTGCTCTGACATTTGCTCCGGGTTTTAATTCGGCAAGGATATTGAATTGGGGGAGGGTTACGGTTGCAGTGAGGTTTCATTATATGAGCTTAGGATAAGAATTGCAGGTTATAGGCCTGGTGTTTGTTTGGTTTAGCGTTATGATTAAGAATTAGGTGAATAGAGTGTGTAGGAAATTGACGCAGAACAATTGGCGTAGGAGCAAGTGAAGTACAACCCTGAAACAATGCGTGCCTCTATTCATTTCTCGTACTGTTTTATTCTTTCAGATGATATAGCTCCGGAAGTCAGCTGCGAGGCCGTAACTGCACTTGCTAGTGAAGGGTCTACTGTTGAATCGGGACGACTTGTGACAGACGCCTCGGACAATGTATTGGTTGTATCAACAACTTTCGATCCAGCGCAGACGTCTTACCCAGTTGGATCAACAGAGGTGCTTGTCACCGTAGCAGATGCGGCTGGAAACGAGGGAAACTGTACTGCAACGGTTACAGTTAAAGGTAAGACTACAAAGTCAGATATGGAAAAGAAATGGAATATTCTTAGGGCAGCTCCTTTGAAGCGTCTACGCCATTTGCATCAGCGTTTAATTACCAACGTTGACTGTTGAACATTGTGTGCACTTACCCGTGCTTGCGCATAGGTAATCTTGGGTTAATTGCCAATAGTCAATTTTCACTGGCAATTCAAATGAGATGTAGAAAAGATGGTAGAGTACATAATATTATTGAGCAGTTCCTTTGAAGCGTCCCAGAACATAAGCGTCCATCGACGATGAACGCGGTAAAATAAATTCTGCTACATGTATAGTGCAGAGCAGTAGTGAAATGTTCGAAAGTGGTTATTAAATGCCTATCGCATCACGTGTGTCTGTAAAATTGTTCTTATAGTAACCTAATGCGGAAGTATAAGTCAGATGTTCGAAAGTCAGAGTGTTTTACCACTCAAATATATTACGAGAATTGCAGTGCCTGTAACAAAAATATACCACAAAGGAAACATTTTTTTTTTTTTTTGCTCTTAAAGTCTTCCCTTCTACAGCCTGGAGAGGCTGGCAGCATTCACAAATTACAATTCCAAAGCACTGCCTCCTCTAATTCCTCCAACCTGGACCCACCAACAAGAGAGAACTAAAGAGGGCTTGCGTTGTTGTGAAACTATTCTGGAGAAAACAGTTGTTATTGGAAAATCCCAGCCCTCCGATTTATGACAATCATGGGCCTTGCCTGTCGGAGAGAGAGCATCTTATGGTGTAATTGGGGTCAAAATATTTAAAATATATTAATTATAGCAGCAAGAGAGAAATAGAGAAAGAGTGGCACAGATAAAGAGGTTGGGAGGACTCCCCTCCTTGCACACAGACAATTCAAATTGATGTCCTCTCGGGGAATATACTTATGCCATTTCACACGATCGATTGATTACCCCCTCGTAGTAGTAGTAGTAGTAGTAGCAGTAGTAGTATTAGTAGAAGCAGCAGCAGCAGCGGCGGCAGCAGCAGCAGCCAGGGGCGTAGACAACGGGGGGATGAGGGGGATGGCATGTACAATCATCCCCCTCCCAGGTTTTGGGGAATGATATTTGCTTACAAGTCATAATGATGATAATAATTAATAGTAATAATAATAATGATAACAATTATAATATTAATAATATTAATATTAATAATTGTGTTTATTGTTATTAGCCGCATTCACACGGTGAAAGCCATTTCAGACGGTAAAGAAAAAGAAAATCTTACAACTTTTGTGGTTATCTTGTGGTTGATTTTTATTATTATTATTATTATTATTATTATTATTATTATTATTATTATTATTACTATTACTTAGTATTATAAGACTGAGATCAAATAGAAGTAAATAATGCCCTAATTTGAAACGATGCAATGCCGTTATGGTTCCGATTTCTTCACAAACTTACAAAGCAGTATTGTTACTCCATGGATCATAGTACTGTTTATGTTTTTTGTATCTGTATGTTAATGAGCCGCCAGCCAATATCCATCTATTATATGGATACTATGCCTGTTTCTTAGGTAAAAAAGCATAGTATGTACGTACGTATTCATTATGCTTTATAATGAACAAACATATTGTTCAAAGTTTAATCGTTATTTGTTTGTTGTTTATGTGTTCTATTCACAAATGGCCACAGAGGCTGTTTTCATTCATAACCACATACCCCTATCAAGACAACAATGACATTGTTTTGTTTTTTTCTGAAGAGGTGTAACTGCAAAATTCACAGAGATAAATAAATACGCAGTGTGGTTCAATATGCAATACTATGTGTCAGTCCATTCTGTATTCGTATGCCACGGTGTGTAGATCTTAATTGTCGATGTATGTCTGTCCATTCAAGGCGTAGTTTGTGTGTGTGAGTATGGGTGTTTGTGCGTGCACGCTTGTGTGTGTGTGTTAATTTACCTCATTAAGTATGCATCCGATTGGACGATTTCAAGTTCAAAATTGCAAAAGCTCCCTACCGTGTGAGGGGGACCCCCCCCCCCTCCCACACCCTCGCTCGGGCGCTTCGTGCCCTCACTAGCGTTGGCAGCCCAGTCATCCCCTCCAGATGTACGAACCTGTCTAGTAGTAGTAGTAGTAGTAGTAGAAAGTGAAGTAGTAGATATATTTTTGTTTTTTTGTTTTTGGAATGACACATTTTCTGTAATAATCCTGGTTCTGAAAATAACTGATAATGTATGTGTATACCCTCCAAATTTGTAGTGTTATGTGTCATCGCAATATAACTCTAAAATAATTTGAGGCCAAAACCTGAGTTGAGGTAAAATTAGCAGCTCTTTAAGCTTTTGGTGATAATACGACCAGATGATAAACTTCATGAAATCTTTGGTTCCTATTACAGAGAAAATAAAGGTGAAGAACGTTTCATAATTATGGACGCATTGAAACAGGTAAAAATGTGAATATCTTTTGATGAGATTAGAAATTAGTCCAACTCCTCATACCTTTATTCCTCTCAAATTGTATGTTTCAGATGATTATACGCCACCTGTTGCCTCATGCCCTACGGATACATTGGTGGAGGTTGGATTAAGTGAAACAAGGAGACAAGTCTTCTTTACCGAACCTGCTGCAACAGACAACAGTGGTGCAGCCCCAAGAGTGGTTTCTCAAACCCATTCACCAGGTTTTAACTTTACCCTTGGCACCACCCAAGTTACCTACGCCTTTGCAGATGACAGTGGAAATCGCGGTTCTTGCAGCTTTAATGTCATTGTTATACAAGGTCAGTATCATTAAAGTAATGATTATGAATTTGCATATATCTATTTCAGAAATGAAAGAAATCCTTTGTAACTGCAAAATATCTTTTAAATGGGTTACATTGACGTTAACTGAAGCTTTGTGGATGGCAAGAACAACATTAGGGTACTTGCAGCTCTTTTTGTTATACTAGGTGAGTATTACTTGAACAAAAAATATGTTTGATTTAAGATATGAATCTAAAGATATCTACCTAAACATGAAAGAAATCCTTTATGAATATAGAATAAAATACCTATTAATCGGCTGTTTTTAAAGGTTAATTGGATACATGAAAATAAAGTTGTTTGATTCCTTTGCAGAAGAATAACCTTGTATTTCTCTACCATATTTATGTTCCAATCTGGTAGTATTGTTAGTGTTCTTTACATAATTGCATTACATTAACTGTGGCATAGGTTATAGCATTCAAAATGTTGATTGTTGTTAACTTAAGAAGATTTAATAGTCTTTTTTATTCTGAAATGCCGAATAAATAATAATAATAATAATGACCATGTCTACGACATCCTCGTCTTCCATTCCTGTTACATCCATGATTTCCATTCATATAACGATCACATCTTCCGACCCAGTAGGATAGATCCTACTCGGTCGGAAGATGTGATCGTAATACGACTTCGAATTCTGTCACGATTATGATATAGCCAATTCCATCACAATAGCTATCATGGCTATGTGCCACGCCCATGACATCCACTCCAGTCACATCCGTGACTCTAAGTGAAACGACGACGTCATAGTCGAGAACTTCACAGACTTTGGGTTCTTGTAATGTTGTTACATTGAATTCCCTGATCTGTTAAATAACCTTCATAATAAAAATGTGCATGTCTGTATATCATGATATGAATGTCTATTATAGGCTTATATTACACACATACGCCTACACGTTTACTAACATAACCTTTTCTATTCGAAAGGTGGGAGTATCACCCCTCCTCCTCCTCTTAGTGTATTCATGTATCCCTCTCTATAAAGAAAAGTATGTGTGTTTGTAATGTAGAGTTACATATTTCTTTAGTACTACGACAATCATCTTGAAATCAATTTCTTCCAGAAGTTGATGCTAATTGTCTTGAATATATTTCGCTGGTTAGTTGTAAATAAGCTGCAATATCATTTTTTTTAAATAAATGTTATGCTTCATGGGAAAAATTTCAATTATTTAAACATATTTGTGGCTTACACCAAGTAAATAAGATCAATTGATCGATCTGTATTGAAAAGCAAGTCTGAGGTGGAGTCGCTGCCCGACAAGCAGTAGATGGCAGGTTCAAGTCCCGCTGGTTCCCAGATTTTTTCTGACTTGTTTTGTTTTCAATACAGATCGATCAATCGATCTTATTTACTGGGTGTAAGCCACAAATATGTTTAAATAATATCATTTTTGTTTTCTTTAATGACGTTTTGCTTCTTTATTGCGATGAAGTCAACAGCTGGTAAGATGATTTAAGTGTAGATGATAACATGGCATAGTGTAAGCAAGTATTGCACAAGTTGAATGCACAAGTGGCTATGATGGAAGGGGGGGGGGGGCAAAAGCATCCCTGTTTGTACCCTTCGCCCCCATTGGTTCCTCCCCTCACTATTTCTCTTGTCCAGTCACAAGCATGGACGTATATTATGTCACCTCCTCTACTCCAAACAGCATCTTCCCTTTCTCAGGAGGGATACCCTCGTCATCTCATATAACCCTACCCCCCATCGTTTTAATGGAAGTGGTACCCATTTAAATATTTGTCGAACGAGCCCTTAATCTTTTAATCTCTGTATCTCTCTATCTGCATTATTTCATTAATTACCCTTAATCCATTTATCCTCTTTTTTTTTCTTCTTCTTCTTTCTAACAAGCCACTTCGTGCTGCTTCTAGTATAGTATTTTTGCAAGAAAGCATATCGTCAGAATTTTATTTCCAAGTTTTACAATCATAGAATCAGCAGGCTTTAATATATCCTCTAAATTATATTTCGCTCCCTTCAGTACCTTGTCACGAATGCGGACTTCCGAGAAACATCACTCGAATTCTCGAAAGCATTTCCGAGGTAAAATTTAACCGTTCTTTTGTTTAAAGATTTTATTTTTAATCAATTTCATAAGCACTTATTATATTGAATTTTGGGTTATTTAAATTCAAAGGCTTGATTTTGTTATCTTTATTCATTGAGTAGTGATACAAACATTTCAAAGGCCCTTCCAATTCAATCACATCAAATTCCAACCAACTAATTGCTCAAAACACTGTAAAACAAAATTCTTCCCTTAGTTCATCCATGATCAGGAAGCGATTTTCGATTATTTACAATATATACATGTATATAAGTTATAAGACACATCATTTGTATGGTATAATCGGGGGATCATACAAAAGTGATTCTCTGTACAAAGAGAGTTTAAAGGGAACCAAAACCTTCATACTAAGTTACTTTTATTGTAAAGTTTAAGATATTTGAATAAAATCAGTAAAAATCTGAACAAAATCGGGCAAGGAATAAGGAAATTAAAGCTTTTTGAAATGAGTAGTCACTAGAGGGCGATATTTAATTTAATGCATCATTTGTGGACAGCTCCCCGTACCTTTTGTACTTTAAATTTCATGTTTTTCCTACTTTCTTGTGATTGAGATAATATACTCCCCTGAAAGCAAGGTATAGAATGCAAAATAATATTCTATTTCACATGTTATGAAGTCGTATCAAGAACACAAATAAATACAAAGAAAACGAAAGAATTTTGAAATTTTCAGTACAAAAGGCATGGAGAGTTGTCCACAAATGACGTATCAATTTAAATATCGCCCTCTAGTGACTAGTCATTTAAAAAAAGCTTTAACTTCCTTATTCCTTGCCCGATTTTGTTCAAATTTTCACTGATTTTATTCAAATATCTTAAAATTTACAATAAAAGTATCTTGGTATGAAGGTTTTGGTTCCCTTTATAAAGCAACATCAATTCTTGGGTTTTATTAACCTAATTTTAATTTCTGAGTAATTTTAATTTCTGAGTAATGGAATTTCGGAATTAGCAACCTTGTGAGATACGAACCTTCGAATAAATTAATACAAATTTTCCAAATAATCCATAATTATCCCAATTTCATCCTTCCAGTTGAATTTGACGGATGACGTGGCTGTGGAAGTTTCAGAAAACATCGCAAGGCTCGTGACTGAGAACATATCGGCCACCGATGTTATACTCGTATCCAGTATTTCCTCTCGGATTGCCGATCTTAACTATACCGATAAGGATGTTAGTTCATATCCCATTATGCATTGAGCACAATTGAAAAACTTTATAAAAAAAACTACTGATCAAAATTTGCGAACATTGCAATGGAAATTATTTATCTGACCAATTTTTAGGCAAATAACTTGGGTAATCATTGCTTAATTTGTAGTAAAGGGGAATTTTGATTGGGCCAACAAATATCAGAGTTGGGCACTAAATTGCCTCAAAATTGGTCAGGCCCTTTTATATCATGTCGGGCATTTTTTGTACCCTACTTTTTCATGCAGTTTGGAAGAAATTTACAGCATGAATTCAGAACAAGGGGTGGCTTTGGTAAAGTAAAAGTAATACATGCGGTAGTTCTTTGTAGGTGCTTTGAACATTGTGATGGGTATATACTTGATATGAAAATATACTTGATATGAAAATATCACACGTTTCGGTTTGGTGAAATGATGGTCACATTGAATTGAACTGATTGTTGAATTGAATCGGTTTATTAGAAAACAACAACATGACATGCAGCTCAAGACTGATATTGTCTGTTTTAAAGTAATCAGATAATTACATCATAACACAAACAAGAAAGTAAAAAAGCAATATAACAAATAACAATGGCCGCAACATCACACAGCAATATATATTTTGTAACATATCTATCTCCGTTTGCATCCCATATTAAGATCTTGGATTATGTGGCAACGATTGCAAGCAACATTGCTGATGTTGACATGGGTAAGCTACGGGAGGCCGAGGAAGAAGAGGACGCTGTGAGTCAATTCGTGCTGTCCTTCGAGCGACAGCTCAGCAACGTTCAATTAGATGATGGAGAATCTATAAGCATCACAAGACCTAACGTAGCAGTACAGGTGACCAACAATAATGAAAGCATCAATAAGCCTTCAAAGGAGCAGAATAAATTGCCATTTATTCCCCCCAAACATAAATGAATACAGGCGAATACCGTCTGGCTGGAAGCGCAATATTTTGGCGCGAATCTCCCCCCCCCCCCCCAAAAAAAAAAAAAAGGGAACACATTCTGAATAAAGAAAATAAGTAATGCGTAATGCCTTTTTTTTATTTGTTCTCACAATTCAAGTTTATAACATTGTAACATTGAATATCGAAATAATGTTCTGTTTATAAAGAGGTATGTTACAATGCTGTTTAACATTTTATCGGCAATGTCCCCCTTTTCGGTACTCCTTTATATTTTTTTTTAAAGAGAAGGTCTTTGCCCTTTGCCCCTCCCCCATTCTCTCTCTCTATATCCCTCCCCCCCCCCCTCTCTTTCTCTCTCTCTCTCCATATGTCTCTCTCTACTTTTCATTTATCCTGACCTCATTTTGCTCATCCAAAACAGGTCCAGAGTGTAGCAGCTGATGACTTCAGTCAAGGTCTGGTCATAACGCTAGATCTCCCCGCTTCAAGTAGTCAAGAACTGACCACATCTAACATCAGCCTGCACAACGCAACGGATTTCAATAGACGGGACCAACGAAAAAAAACCGCAGCTCAAGTAAGCATCCCGAAAGAGATTTTCTCCACTCCTTCATCATCGTCTCAAACCCCAACCACCGATTTCGATATGCCGAACAACGATAGCCACTACCAGAAGCTGGTGTTCAACGTCTACTCCTCGCCTTCCCTACATTTATCCAGGTCATTACGTAATATCAGCGAGAGTCCAGGAGGTTTTATCCAATCGGCCAATACCTTTGTTCTGTCTCTCAAAATTGGAAGGAGAAAGGTGGAGATGGTAAACGAGTTGATAAACTTCACCTTCACACCACTCGAGGTAAAAGCAGAGTTGTTATTTTTTCCAAATTTAAGGACATTGATTTTGTTTCGAGAAAGACCATTCATCACGCGAAACAATTTGTTTTTGTATGTTGAAAAAAGAAAGCATTTTGTATTCTAAAACCCTGAATTTTCCTCTCCGTTGTATACTTTAGCCTTTCAAAAGTCGGTCTCTGTTTAAACTTTTGAAACAACGACGACAGGCTCGAAAAGGCAG
Source organism: Hemicentrotus pulcherrimus (assembly GCA_003118195.1). Taxonomy (NCBI): domain Eukaryota; kingdom Metazoa; phylum Echinodermata; class Echinoidea; order Camarodonta; family Strongylocentrotidae; genus Hemicentrotus; species Hemicentrotus pulcherrimus. The sequence goes on from BEXV01001674.1 coordinate 15,283, forward strand.
GGAGATGACACCGTTTTTGAAAGGGAGAGATTGCTATTTCCGAACGCACCTTATACAGAAAATATACTTGAGTGGTGATCATAATGTTTCTTTGAGAAAATGTTTTTTGCTGTTGTTGTTGTTGTTATGAGATGAGATGTTGAACCACTCATTTTCTCGACATGTTGTTAGTGGTGACACGACATTTGCTCCTGCGACAATTGCTCCGGGCTTTATTTCGTCTAAGATGTAGGGTTAGGGTTAGGGTTAGGGTATTAATAGGGTTTTATGTTAGGTTTAGGGTTAGGTTTAGGGTAGGGTATAGTGTTGAATCCAGGGTTGAAGTTAGCCATTCGATTAGTGTATGAAATTTACAGCGGAGCAACTGTCGCCGGAGCAAATGTCATGGAATCGTTGTTAGGGTATCGTTCGCCGTTATCTTTCGAGAAACAATGAGAATATGCTTATTTACAGCCTATTTTAATAACAACTTGTTTTCTTTTCTTTCATTTTATTATTATTTTTTGTTAATCCTTGAATTTAGCCTGGCCACAATCCAGTATGTTCTTTCTGGGATGAAGACCTAACAGACTGGTCTCAAGATGGCTGCATGCTGCTTTCAACTAAAGGAGTGGAATCACGTAGTCCACCAAATGGTTGCTATGACGCAGCCGAGTCGTCCAATGCAACTGGTTACGGTAGAGTCGTGTGCGGATGCAACCATCTCACTAGTTTTGCGGTTTTGATGGTAAGATTGTTTTAAAAATAATGTAATAATAATATTTAGATCAATTAATGAAGGGCAGCTACTACATAATTCAATGTACTCTACTGTGCTATGATGAAGGAAAAAAAACCTCCTAACAGTGCTATTTTACAGACACACAGTACAACAAATAAAAATTAAAAAATTAAGAAATATTGTAAAGCTCCTGAAAACAAGGGAATCTTCAACAAAACTTTGAAGACATCAAGAGATGAGGCTTTTCTTATGTCAATTGGAGGGCGCAACTGAAAGCACAATCTCCAGGAGTTATTTTAGATTTTGTGTGAGGTAGCTTAAAAAGCAGCTTGTCCTGTTCACTGTTCGCAAGTTAATTGCATATGGGTGTGATTTAAAAGATAATAAATTCAGACAAATAATTTGGGTTTGACCATTCAATGCTTTGTAAAATGACAAGCAAAAGTTTAGTTTTGTTGTAATCATTTTAAAGTATTTTTTTTTCTTCAATGTGTGACATTCATTTCCTTGTTCAAGAAGGACAAAATTTCAATTTCAATTTAAAAATAAAGTCTAGAAGTTACCAATACTGCTTTATTAGAATACTTTAGCCTAACAAAACTACAGAATTTATTTTCATAGTAGATACATGTTGTAGATATATTGTCAAAATGTGTCTAGTTGTCAACGATAAAAACAAAAGAATTATTTGTCTTAAAAACGTATATATTTTGTCATCCATATTATAATAACAATTTATCACATGCTCATATTAACTTATTTGTTGACATTAGTTCTTGATTTTCATTACTTTTGCAGATACTCATGGCAAAGACTTAAGGTCGTCTGAATGCATAAAAGCAACATAATAATTTTAACTTTCGGCTCATTTTGTTTTACAGGACATATACCATGGGGAGCATTCCTTTGAACACGTGTATAGAAACTTAAGTTACATCGGATGTGGCATCTCCATTGTCAGCTTAATCATTACGGTGGGAGCCTATCTATCAAACAGGTAAAATGAACCTACACACCATGGTACACACACGCACGCACATGCACACAAACACCCGCACGCAGCCCAAGACCACACACCCACACCCTCCTTTCAAACCTGCACATAGGCCTACTTGAAATAAATATATTTGTGGAAAGAGCCGTGAAGTGGAAATCGTTTTGATTTATTATCGCTTTTGATGACAATCCAACAAGTCCACTAACAATTATATATAGAGATCAACTAATTTAATGTTGATAATCCTCCATCAGAACTCTAAAGGATTTTGTCTTCAATTACACGCGCACACATCCATATTTCCCTTCATACGTTCCTTAAACGTGATGTTGCCGAGTTACTATTTCTATTGCAAAATACACGACCATTGTGATAAAACATTCATTTCTCGCAAAATGTATCTAAATCTATCTATCCATCTCTTTCATCAGAGATCGTGTTCATTATCCTACGTCCCATTGGCCACTTGTCATCTCAAAAACAAAGACCCTTTTTATTAAAAAAATTAGCCCTTCAACGTGCCTCATACAGATCCGACACTGACCTAAGCTGTAATTTATATATTTTGTTGGAAATGGAAATAAACGAAATGAAATGAAATGAAATGAAATAATTGCTGCTGATTGAAATACTTTTTTATTTGTTTATTTGTCAAACCACAACACCACAGCGTGTTGAGGAAGAAACAAAGATTCAAGATTCTCATCCTCCTCTGCCTCACTCTACTCTTGCTCTACGTCTCCTTCGTCATCATGCTCGCCCTCGACTCGACGCGAAACTGTCGTGAGGTCGCTCCGATCCCATGCTCCATTTTGACGGCCGTCATCCATTTCTCCATGCTGTCCTCGATGACCTGGATGGGTGTCGAAGGCTTCAATTCTTACTTGCACATCATCAAGATATTTGATACGTATATTCCGAGATTCATGCAGAAAGCGACAGTGGTTGCTTGGGGTAACTATCATACAGTGAGGAATCGAATATTAATCTATGATAATTAGTTTTGACTTACTGTTGCAGTTGCAGAATACGACACCATGCACCAGTATATGATAATAAATAATAATCATTTTGTTTACCCAGGGAAGCCTTTTTGGCTTCCATGCTATCTTCCTGGGGGTACTGCAATTATTATTAATCATAGGATTCAAACAATAAACCCTAGGAATGAGAGCAGGTTAATGAACCACTATGCCACGATACCTCCGAAGTGTTTATGGTTAGGGATAGGTCAAGGGTCAAATCAAATCAAGATCAGAGCCAAAGTCAGGATTGTGGTTAGAAGTCGGTTCAGGGCTAGGGTCAGACCCCATGGTCAGAGTAAGTATTGAGGTCATTGTGGGGTGCGGACTTCTACAGGTGCTCCTCTGTCCTGTTAGTGTTTTATGTTATCATTTGTTGTTGTTTTCCTGTCATCATTATTATTTGTACACTCTTACCATTGCTATGCAAAACTTATTTTCCATTAAAAAAATCCTGACAAAACTATTGAAGACTGTAATTCAAGATATCAACTGTTTACAAGATGTTAATGGCCTATGGCTCATTTCAGCCATTTGCTCCTGATTGTCAATATGATATATCTTTACTGCATTGATCAGTTTTAATTATTTTCATTATATTCATATAGGTATCCCTGCTTTGATCGTCACTGTGACTGGGGCAGCTGCAAGACGAGAGTACGCCCATCACGATCGGTAAGAACCCCTAAGATATATCGTGCAAAAAGAAATATGTATTTCCTTGCTCGGATGATGTCTTTATATCTCAGGCACAACATCAAACCAGGGACAGTGTCAAACCAACTCCACACGGATTCCAAATCGACAAATTCTTTTATCAAGACTTTGCTCGATCAGGGGTCAGTCTCGTGACGATCTCGTTTGTGCTCCTATTATTTCGAGAAGGCTTACTTCGAATCATCGGCTCATCGCGCCGGGTCAGGTGGTCGCGTCACCCGACCTTTTGTCAAAGCATGCCCCTTTATTCCCGAAATGTCGGGGGAAATGTTTGTGATATAAACTCCTCTCATCTACAAAATTGATTTGGTCCAATTTGCCCGACACTTTGTGAAAACTATAGGGCAAGTCTACGCAAGGTCGTTTTATCTTCCGCTTTCGTTTTACGAAAGGTCATGTAACGCGACGATGATTCGAATTACGCCTTTCGAGAGTAACTTGCTTTCGAGAATGATACCAATTTTTCAATTTCGCTATGTTACAAAGCAGTGCTGCGTGTGCTCTAAAAGCCCGATTAAAGACTTAAATTTTCATAAAAAAGGAAAATTTGCGAGAAATATCAGTTTGAACATTATGTCGGTGTCACCTCATCTTGTACTAGAAAAGGGGCACTATTTCCCACAGTGGATTATTTTAAATATATCAAATTAGATGTGCTTAGATGTTGCCAGGAACAGGAATCTTTTTTTGTTGTTGTGGAAACTGTTAAGCGTAGCGTTGGGAACCTGCATGTGTGTGTATTGGGTTTTTACAGACGTGTATCAATTATATATGATTATTTACGTCTGGGGACAGACCTTCCAACGTCACTATCGGAAAGACGTGACTAAGTTTCGAACCTGTGTCTTCAGCTGAATCAGTTTGTAACTTCCATTGTTAGCTGGATTACAGGCGCACGCCACAACTGCTCCATATTAACTAAAATTAAAACCAAACGCTAGGTCGGTCTAAAATAAATTGTAAAAAGAAATTAGATAGAGGGTTCTAATTGTTTAACATGACTTTAATTAGTCCTCACGTTGGGCTCAACGAAATTTGTAGAATATTATAAACATTAAGATGCGGCTGGCCAACGGTCGTGGATCACTCATCTCTTTCGACTTTAATTATGTTCTAGGTGCTTCCTCCAGTTCTGGTCTCAGATTGGCGGACTACTCATACCAATCGGGATCATCCTCCTCGTTAATATCGTCATCTTCTCCATGGTTATTGTCCAGTTGGTCCGATCAGCAAATCCTGAAGGTCAAGTGAGGAAAGACAAGAGAGATGAACGTCGGGAAACCATCCACCGAGTCCAGATCGCCATCTCTAACCTTGTCATTCTAGGCTTGACTTGGACAGCTGGTTTTCTGCTCTTCATCGACAAAATAAGCAAGGTATTCCTTTATTTTACAGAGGCGATTTGGATTTTGTAAAGACGAATGATGATTATTTTTTGCATTCTCATAAGTGGTATGTCAGTTATTAAGAATATCGTACTAGAAAATCCCAAGAAAAGTATTGCTCCTCAAATGGACTTATATTAGAAAAATCACTAAAAAGACAGGACCAAACATTCCGCCTACACGCGTGTGTAATCCGAAACCATACAACATTCACCGATTCTCCTTTGCTTCATAATAAACATTTTCCACTCGCCTTTAGACAGTTTCTGTCACGATGTAATGATACGACCAGTACTCAAATTTATCTGGAAACGGGATAAGGTTCTCCTGCGGTCTCGTCTAGCCTTAGTGTTTCCCTGTTTAGTAATACTCGAGTCTCTGCGTCGAGTATGACCAAACCAGTAAAATTCTTCATGGGTAATTCTGTCTCGTGGCAAACGTCACTTTTCAACAATGTCATGGCCTACTGTGGAAAATATTTTGGTATTGTTCTATTTAATCTCCATATGCAGTTTCTATAGTTAGATCATTTTCATTTTGTATTTCTTGTTAAGATCGCAGAGGGACTCTTCATCGTTTTGAACGCGCTTCAGGGCTTCTTCATATTCCTTCTATACTTTGTCCGCATGCCATTCTTCCGCAAACAATTGTGCAAGATCTGCCGAAGTGGCAAGCACGGACAAGAGGTCGCCTCGAGTCAACTTCACATTAGCGAAACTGCATCATCATCCACATCCTCAACAACGAAAGCAACATCCGAGCTGACATCCAAGCAGACAACGAGGGGAAACGTTGATGCAGCGGATGGTGGCGAAGGAGGAAGGCTGCGTAAAGATAAATCAGGGAATGGAGAAGCCCTACCGCCTTTCATCGAAATGAATAATGTCGGTAGCATACATTTGAAAAGGTTACAAGGACCCCAAAAGTTTGATTATTACTGACAAATCGGGCACTATATACCTGACGCAAAATATTTACCATAATGATTCATCTCTAAGATTTCGATTAATCGGCAAATGTAAATAATTGTCTTGCGAAATTTTTTTTTTTTTGGTCCTCGAAATTTTTTCAATTTGCACCCCCCCCCCCCC
>BEXV01001674.1:47024-58604 GCA_003118195.1 Hemicentrotus pulcherrimus
GGGGGGGGGGGGGGGGGAGATAGGTAAATGTACATTTACGGTAGTTGAGAATGTTTAGCAGAACAATCTCATTCCTGGATACCTTTTTTCGGGTGGTGGTATCAGAGTTTCGACTATAAATACCAATTTGATTTGCTTGATAGTTAGATTCTTGTACATGCAGAACAGAATAGAAGGTACGATAGGTAGCTTAGCAAAATGAAATGGCAGGAAGAGACCCTTCCGGAACACTAGCTGCAATTGTTGAAAGTCTATTCACTCCTACAGGAAGGGGTTTATGAAAAAACATAACGCAATTGGATTTCAAGTTCTTAGCAAGTCTCAAACATAAAAAAGACCCTCATCAAAAATATTTCAATTGTTAAGGGACATATTTTATCATGATACTTACTGGGGCTGCTTATGATAGTGTCAACAAAAGTGAATAAAACGACAATTCAAAATAATTGGAGACATTTTGAAGAAATTTCCCTCGACTTTTTTTTTTTTTAAAGTTTAAAGTCAGGGATTTTAGTTGGATGACGTTGGTGCCTGTTTCATCCATCCTATTTAGATAGAGAATTTGTTTCCACCATTCATCGCGATTTCTTTCATTTTCGTTGATCATGTGTTTTCATTCTGGAAGGAGAATAAAACGGTATGTACATGATGTTTTCAAATTTTTTTTTTCTTCTTCAGTACGTCTGAAAGTGGGTTCCCTTTGTTGCCCATTCAGGTTTGTTGTAGGTATACAGTGATTGGCTGATTGCGCAGAAGTCGACAGGGATGCAGTTTGTATAAGACTGGTAAATGCTACCTCACCCTCATTGAGGGTTAGTGTTTGCTAAAATGTCATTCAGATGTGCTAAAAAAGAACTTTGAATCAACAAACATCACTTTTAAACTACAATGTATATATTATGGATTTTTAATTCCGGATGCATCTTTCCATACCACTATGTTTCGCTAAACTACCTTATGGAATAATCAAATGTTATTTTTGTGTATAGAGGTCCTCCAGTAGTGGCAAGATTCAAATTTTATTGTGTTCTTAGAAGTGAATCTAAATACAGGTGTATGATTGGGAAGGCTTTATGATATTTTGGAGACCATTTTTAGCTAGGTCTGAGGTGTTTTGTAATTTTATGATCCATACGGTTAATGTATGCTACCAAGTATAATGAAACTGAAAGGCATCGTTTAACAATGTTAAATCTGAGATGCATGGCCCTACGTGTTATCAGTGTCTTTGATATGGTGTAATATTGAAGCCCTAAAGAAATTGCGCTTCAAAATGATCATGAACTGCCTCAAAAAAGTAAAAATCTTGGAGCGACCGGTTTTACCATACTCATTTTCCCCAATAGACTGTAGTGTTATAAAAACTGTTAGGAAAATGAATTCTGACATTTCTAATTCCAATCATAGATATCTTGATAATCAGAAAGGTGATTGGCTTGTAAAAGTCATTGGATACATGTATGACCTAAAGGTTTATAATTTTCATTGCAACATGAGCTAAATCAAGGATTTTTTAAAGAATCTGAGGCAAATTAGTTACCAAATCCATTCAAGGGACAACATTGAAAACGTATTCTTTGATGTTTGATATGATCAAATCAAGTTAAATCAAGTATAAAGAATACATAGCTAAATGTTGTCGGTGAAAAATGTAATGAAATACCTTGGATGCCCATTTTCATTAAGTAATTGACCTCTTAATAGCCATCAGGTCAGTTCAAGGAGCACCAACGATCCCAGATTCCTCCCAAATTTTGTTGCATTTCAACGTAAACGAGCTCCCACCCTGGCTTCAGAGCATACTAGGGTCCAAGCCTTCTGAAACATCGACCCCTGGATCAGGTCCAGGTCCAGTATCCAATCCTGGGCAAGCAACAGGTGGAACAGGAGCAGGCTAGAGTGGGTCGACCGGATCGGATGGAAGCTCTCAGGTACCAGGTATATATTGATTTTTAAAATATTTTTTTGATTATCATTTTTTAAATCTGTTAACCACTGGGCTGACCATAGAACCAATCCTCCTGCATTACTATTGTGGGGGGGGGGGAATTTAAAGTGTCCTGGCTTTTAAAAAAACATTTACAAGAGTTCAATGCATTTAAGGAGTTTCTGACTATGAAATTCACCCGTACCAAACAAAATTGCCTTTTTTTATAAAAACGTCGCATAGGAACCAGGCATCTGGATATTCTGACAATGAAATTCACCTGTACCAAACAAAGCTGCCTTTTTTAAAAGGACGTCGCATAGGAACCAGGCATCTTAATTGGAAGTGAGGTGAATGAAACTGTATATAAAATCAGGATGCCCCCTTCATTTCTTATCCGTCCTAACAGAAATAAAAATGAAATATTCCAGTGTTTAATTTTCTACATTAATTTCTCCTGCACTTTTTACACAATATAGTAATATAATAATAAGTGTGAGCAAAAGTATTCTCTACCATGTTAGAGAATCCAGAAATAATTCTGTAGCATAAATAATATGTGAAATAGTAAATTGGAACAAATCTCCTATTTCTCTTCTGTCTGTAATGAGAGACACCGTTACTGAATTTTGTATGAAAGAAGTAATAAGTGTAGAAATATATCACTATCATGGTTTTAGAACTTGCCATGAAACTTATATATACTGATTTCTTGCTATACATTTCTTGCTTTTTGTTTTCAGTAACCAGGGCGCGAGACCCCGAGTGCTTCACCATGTCAAAAGGTCAAGACTACAGGGGCGTGGTCTCTCAGACCATCTCTGGCTACGCTTGTCAGCGATGGAACGTTCAGACGCCCCACGGCCACAGCTACACCCCTGCCCAGTACCCCGGCATCCTTGGAAACCACAACCATTGCAGGAACCCTGGGACTTTCTCACAGCCCTGGTGCTACACCACCAACCCTCGCATAATCCGAGAGTACTGCGATGTCGGCAACCCTCGGACCTCGTGTGCAACGACAGCCCAGACTGTCCAAGGTGGTTGATAGCGTGGGAATGTTACCCTGATACCCACACCTTTTGTGTCTGCAAAGCTTCCGAATGTTGCCCGTAACCCAACTCCACCCCTTTATGCTTAATGGTTACACAGTTTGAGTATATTATCCCTAACCCCTCCCCCCCTTTGTATTGCACCAATCTTGGGTACATATGTTATGCTTTACTCAACTGACCCCTTTAATGCTCTGCACTGCTTAGGAATGCTACATGTACCCTGCAAGCATAGTTTGTAGGCACAGACTCTTATTTGACCCTTGAATATAATTCCATAAACCTTGAGCTAAGTCTAAATCTCTCAGTCTCTGGCAAACCTTGTCAGAAGCAACTACATGAATGGTGCAGAGCCTAGATGTGCTGGAGACATGCATGCAGTAAAGAAGTCTTACATATTTTCAGCTACTTTGATACTTACTACAACTGACAAAGGGTTTGTGCCTGTAGACTATATAGTCCATACCTACCCCCAGTGTATTTACCCTGCATTGTGCGTCTTTTATGTATGTCCGCATGGCTTCAATAAGCATGTACGATCAAAGTTTTATGTTAATTAGCCGTCACTTTGCCGCTGTATTCATGTATATGTTTTCTTTTTGTATTGTTTTTTTCATTGAACCTATGGAATGCTAAGCCTGTTGCAATGTGTGCTGGAGGCTGGCTGTGCATGGAGAACAATTTTACAATGTATAGATATCTTGATAATTGCATAAAGAGGATAAAAGTGTTCTTGATCTTGGTGGCAGTGATACAAATTATACCAGCCACTCTAGAAGTAAACAGATACAAGTTTAAGAATACCTAGATATTTTTGTGAAATTATTAAATCTCTCATTGCTGTACGTAGGCAGCTTTTACCCACCAACATTTATTGTATATCTGTTTTCTTGACTAGAGAAAGCAGATTTTTTTCTGGTATGAAATAAAATCAGGATCTTGAAGTGTGAATGTTCATACAATGGAGTTCTCTGTGTATCAATGTATTTAAACAATGATGTAGAGAAACCTTGTTATTACAGTTTTTTTTCATACTACATTTTGGTAAAGTTTGAGGTGCATCAAGATTAACATGTACCTTAAGCTTTTTATTGTTGTTTATTCTGTTTTATACTTGCATGACACAGCATTTTGACCTTTTAAGGCTTGTACTGTTGACTGTAATGTTGATGATGATCATATAAATAATGATGTCTAGTTAATAACTTATCATTTTATGTTTTACAATTAATAGTTAACACATGCTAAAAAGCTTGTACCGTTACTCAATTATGAAAATATGCAATTTATATCATATTACATCATGTTGCACAGGAATGAAGGTTATTTTTTTCTGCAGGGATAATTGATTTGACTGATTGCTAAGTGTAGTTATAATCTAAATTTTAAATTCAAAGTGAGACATCTTTGTCAATTATGATATGTTTTGTAAGGCCTTTAAATTCATTTTGAGACACAATGATATAAAATAGTCTCAACATTTCACCTATAAAGGCACTCTCATGCTTGTATATATATATATATATATATATATATATATATATATATATATATATAAAATAACATTTTGCGATACCATGCAAATGCACTTTGACTGGTATATTCTGCTACTTGGAAGCTATTGGAGGCATGATGTATACTTGACATCGCGGATGCATTGATGTAAATTTATGGCTAAAGATGGATGGAATGGTGCTTTGATCAGTTAGTTGTAACTTGAAGGTTATAGTTCAAAGTTGTGTTACAGTTTCCTCACTGTTTCATATCCTTTCTTAAGTTTCTTTAAAGAGGAAATCCACCCTAATTTTAACTTGATTTTAATGGAAGCTGAAAAATAAGAGGAACCAGTTAATGGAAGTTTGAGCAAATTTCAATTGAAAATCAGACTTTTTTTATTTTCTCTCAAGAATATTTTCAATCAAACATGCAACATGCCAATATGTTTCTATGCAACCCCTAAATGGAAAGAAAACAAATTCTGTCATGAATATTGAATATTATATAAGTGACATTTTATGTACAGGGCAAAGTGGAGAGGAGCTTTTAAGATATGCCACAGTATTGCCAATTTGTGGTTGATTGTATATGATTTTGAAATGTGCAGTAATATCAGACTTTGGAACTCTGGCTACCATGAATTCTGGCCGTATAACCTCTGCAGCTCATCCCTTTTCATTTCCCTGCCTTATTCCAGTTTATTTCATCCCTCCCATACAGGAAATGGCGAAGCTATCACCTACCTCTCCCAATATGCCCTCGTCCCTGCTGCCTACCTTGGGGGGAACAACGACGGGACTCACTCGGTGGCCACGGTCGAACTCTGCGCCGAGAGGTGTAGCCGGGAGAGAAGCTTTGTCTGCAGATCGTTCGAGTACAACGAGCAGTCGAATGAGTGCCTGACCAGCTCCATCAACTCGAGAGATGTAGACCTTACCTTCCTGCTCACCACACAGTTTAATTACTACGAGAGGCTAGATATTGGTGAGTGATGATTGTTTGATGAGGAGGATGATGAAGGTGATGATGATGATAAAGGTGATATTGATGATGATGATGATGATGATGATGATGATGATGTTGAAGGTGATGATGTTGAAGGCGATGATGATGATGATGATGATGATGATGTTGAAGGTGAAGTTGATGGTGATAGATGGTGATGGTGATTGGTGACATTGATGATGTTGATAATGATGATGATGATGATGATGATGATGATGATGATGATGATGATGATGAATTTATGATGATGATGATGATGATGTTGAAGGTGAAGGTGATAGTGGTGGTGATGGTGATTGGTGACATTGATGATGTTGATAATGATGATGATGATGAAATTGATTGGGATGGTGATATTGAAGATTGTGATGGCGACCAAGATGATGATGGTGATGATGAAGGTGATATTGATGATGACGATGATGATAATGATGTTGAAGGTGATGATGTTGACGGTGATGATGATGATAAAAAAATATGCTTAAAAATCCTCAAAATGGTAAAATTCCCCCCCCCCCCCATAAAAAAATAAAAAAAAAAACTCATTCCATTTCCCATTCTCCACAGGTCCGCTCGCCCTCTTTGACATCACACCCAACTCCGCGATGCCAGGTAACAACATCGAGTCCTTGACGGCAGTATCAATGGAGGAATGTGCTGAGAAGTGTCTGGTCGCTGCCTGGCCTTGCGCTTCCTTTGACTTTGCCCGACGTGCCAACAGGTGCTGGCTCAGTAACAAGTCTCCGAGCCAGGTTGCCATCAGGAGTGAATTCCCAGATAATCCCTATGACTTCTTTTCAAGGAGAGGTCCAGGTAGGACATTAGGCCTGGCTTCATCAGCTCGAGTTTGCCAAATATCCCGCTATTTTAACTATCCCGATCGCAAATTATCCATCTAATTTGCGTCTTCATCATCTCGCAGTTGCAATTAGCGGGATATTAAGTCAAAATATCCCGCTATTTGTCTGGTGCGTCTTCACCAGCCCGAAGACTCACACTATGCACGAATGCTGAAAAAAATTGAGAAAAACTTAAAGTTAAAAGTTTTGAGGTCGAGTCTTGAGCTGGTGAAGACGCGATTTGTAACTTTTGGATTGTTTCCCAAATCAGAAATAGCAGGCTATTTGGCAATCTCAAGCTGATGAGGGCATGCCTAGTGTAAATACTGTAGATGTAGTATCTCAAATTTCTAAACCACAGCTTCTAAAAAAAAGTCTATGACCACTTCTAAACACATGCTAATAATAGCAAGGAAATAATAGCTAGGCAAGTTGTACTTTCCATGAGTTACCACATATTTGTCAATTGTATTATGAAATTGTGAACATAAATTGTCATAAAATAGATAGATACCGGTAGTTTATTGGTTTCCACAATATCTCATTTTACAAAGAGTGTAACAGCATATGATTATGATATACATGTACATACGTGTACACACTATTCAGAATATTGTCCATTAAGTTGAACTAAAGATATATAGTGGCAGAGCCTATGGAAAAGCAGAGCTTGTTGTGGATAAGCTCCTTAAACTACAAATGACATAATTAACTAAAGTAAAGTTTATAAAATACAAATACACGGTAAAACAGGGAAAGGGAGATTACAGGGATACATAAACCGATTCTCACAATTAACTACAAAATACAAGGAAAAGGGAAGGGAATATATCTGCAGCTTATTAAAACAATATTACAATATAGTTTGTTCTCGAAACGAGTATATTATAAACATAGTTGGCATGGTCATACCATTATTTACTCATTGTAATGAACACAAGTAAACAGTTTGGAAACAAGAATAGTCAGGAATCAGGAATGACAATATGTATTCAAATATTTTATTTGTTGATTTAGCGGATTCAAGCTCCAGCAGGCCTATCAGGTCTATAACAGTTTTCAAAGGTGCTGAAATTTTAGATGTGGTAGTCTTAAAGTATGAGACAAAATAGCTTTGACTTTAATTCTCAGCTTTCAAATACAGATAAAACATTTCACGACTCTGACATTTTACCTGTAAAAGCCATCAGATTTCCAAGATAACTAAATACAAAGATAATCCAGTAGATTTTTTGTATAATTTGAGTCGTTTGTGTATGAAATCCCTTGACTTAATGATAAATGTGAGTTCTGGTAAGGCAATTGCATTGTGAAAGAAAAAGGCGTGGAATGGATCAGAAAAAGTTGATCATGTAGCATGTATATACAGTATTGGTGTGTACTGTAATGTTCTGTGGTCATCAAAATCATAATAAATTTGGTCCAGTCTTGGTAAAGTAACAAGCACTGTACACAGAAAAAAAATGTATATGGGACTACACAAATGGTGTCGGGGCTACTATACCTTGATTTCCTTATCTTTCTTTGCTCATTACTCAGCCAGTATACATTTTCTTCCAAAATTGTATGGCACATGACATTTATTTGTAATCTTGAACATTCAGTGTAATTTTTGTTTGATTCTGTGAGAATTTGTTTTCTTTTTTTACCAGAACTCAAGTTTATCTTTAACCTTGTGTGATTTCTGTCTGGTTCTCTCCGCAGCCACACCCAACTGTTACTTAGGGACCGGGGAAAATTACCGGGGTTTCAGCTTCATCACAACGGAAGGACACCAGTGCACAAACTGGCAAGCAGCAGCACTTGATAATGTAGGGGTCACACCAGTCCTATTTCCTAACGGAGGTAAGCCTGAGGTCTTCCTGAAATTCACCATCTTCATTGGGCATAAGTGATGTCATATTCAGAATCTCTGTAGATAGCGTTAAGCCAGAAACTGTTGCGTGAAAAAAAAATGTCACAAATTTGGAAGTGTTTTCAGATTGCAATAATTTCCTGCCATTCCAAGTAAAGTTGAAGTGGAACAAGAAATTTTACAATATGTCTTTTATCTACAGCTGTCTCTCTCGACATTTGTAGAAATCAATGCACTCACCTTCACTGCATGGAAAATGCCTACCAGAACTATACATGTACATGTGTGCTAATAATTTCTGATGTGCTTTATAAGTAAGGGAGACAAAGGTGATATGTGTAATACAAGAATAGGATTGATAACTGCAGGGTTTTCAGTGTTAAAACTGATGAGGCTACCCTGGGTTAACAAACACATATTGTTATTATTATCATTATTATAAATATTCTGTCATAAAAAATTAATGTTATACATTGTTTGATAAATCAATTGATATTTCTGTCCAGGCATTGGCAATCATAACTTCTGTCGCAACCCGGACAGCGATAGACGCCCCTGGTGTTACTACAAGGAATCCGGTTCTTCTGCGGTCAGTGGCTGGATGTACTGTAACATCTCAACTTGCGAAACTTCAACAGCACCACCAACCCGACGACCCACGGCTCGCCCACCGGCACCAACCCAGGCTCCATCGGGTGAGAAAATTGATTTGAATTGATATTTATCTATGTCCATCATCACATGAGAAGGCCCGATAGCTCAGTTGGTAGAACAGTAGTCTTGTAATCTGGCGACCCGGGTTCGTAACCAAGGCGATGCGCTAGTGCCCTTTGGTATGGAATTTATCTACATTACCAGGTCTTTTGGAGAGGACATAAAGCTGTCGATCCTCTGGTTGCTTCCAAACAAGCATTTATGCTTTCTTAGCAGTCAGGTAAAGTAAAAACCATCTTACATGACTTATGTTTAAGGATGAAATATCATAACAGTAGTAAGTAAATATTAAGTAGCTATTAACTATATTTAAGCTATATTTAAAGCTATTAACGAAATGTAAAGGAAATAAATAATTAATGTAAATATAGAAAATGATGCATCAGTAAATGCCAAATAAAACTTGACAATTATATAATAATGAAATAAATAGTAGATATCACAAGTGTTAACAAATTGTAAGAATACTGCAAACCTTGCAATCCGTCTCAATGCCCATAGCTATACTCTTAACTGATATAAGTACTGTAAATCGATTTGTTTTGCCCGATTTGTTTCCTTCTTGATATTCTGATGTTTGTCATGATTTTTTTTTCTTCCAACAATGGACAGTCCCTTAGATCAATGTTAATCCGGTTTAAAATTAGGAATTTTTTTATTTGTTTAAAAACTCTCACTAAAAGCTTTTTTTTAGCGCTCACTATCCCCCTGATCTTATCAATTGATCAGTTACTAATGCATTGCTTTTTATGGCCCTAAATTTTAATCAAGACTTTTACCAGGTAATCTGTAGTCTGCTTGAGTCACTTCTCAATCCAGGTCAAGTGCGGGACACATGATCTGGCCTTGGCATTGAAGCCTACAAAGCCTTTGGCACTAATTTGGTTGAGGGAGCTAGTGACAGACCAAATGGTTGTTTGTTTTTTTGTTGTGATATGTCACAAGTAATTCCATCCACTTCCTATACTGAATTTATGGCGGAGGCATGTAGGAGACACAGTCGCATTTGTCTTGTTTAGTGTATGTTCACCCTACAGTTGCACATATAGTTCTTCCATATTTACTATGGCCCTGCTTAAGCATGAGGAATTTGCATCGTCCTGTATTTTATGGATAATTCATACCCATTCATATTAAATTAGATACTCATGAGTGGTTTTGGAAGAAACATTCAACAAATTAATTGCATTTAGTAAAATCTTTTTCTGAAATTTGCAAACGATCAGCATCTTCTCTTGTCGCATGTCCACAAACACTTGTCTCTACCCATATTTTACCTAGGGCCCATACCAGTATCTCGTGGGAAGCCTGCGTTTCAGAGCTCTACTCACACCTCAGGGGGTATCATGGCCAATGCCGGCCTGGCCGTTGATGGGAACCCAAATCCCTCTTTCGATCAAGGTTCATGCTCCAGAACTCGTAAGTATGCAACCCGGATGACCATTTGCTTATAGAAATGTCATTTCATGAATCAGAAATTATTCATTAAAGGCTTTTAAAGCCATGAAATTTCACCTTTGTTCAGTTAAAAAATGTATGCAATCTGAAATACAGCAAAGATAAATGTTTAACTGTAAGGTAGAGGAAGACTTTCAAAGTTTAAAAGCGATTTGTAGTTTCTTGAGTTATTTGAAACCATAAACTTATCAGACAATCTAAAATTTCTGAATTTGTTCTTGTTTGATATGTTAAGTGCATCAGTAATTTTTGTTTAGAGAATCTGACATTTTAGTTAGTCATTCTGTACCTTTTAATGTTCTTCTGTAGAGTCTAGAGCGAATTCATGGTGGTATGTTGATCTGGAAGCAGCCTATGAAGTTACTACAGTGGTCTTAGTCAACAAAGATGTCCAAGGTAAGGAAACTACTCTTTGTCCTAAGCATAGGAAGGGTTGTAGAGGTGTATTGGTTTAAACATGTGACTGAAGGTGCGAAGGTCGTGGGTTCAAATTCCTGCATGGCACTATATAATGTCATGATGTCGATGATAACGATGACTTAGATCTGATGTATCAATTCCGTAGGAGAGAGACTGCCTGGTGTTATCAGTCATGTTCATGATAAGATGGTAATGGTGATAAGATGATGCTGATTATAATGGTGATGTTGATGTTGATGTTGATGATGATGGTGATGAAGGTGATGATGATGAAGGTGATGATGATGATGATGATGATGATGATGATGACGATGATGGTAATGATCATGATCACGATGGTGATGGTGATGATGAGAGTGATGATAGCGATGATGATGATGTTGATGGTGATGCTGATTATGATCTTGATGATGGTGTTGATCTCAATGATACTATTAGTGATGTAAGGGGCATTTACACTGTCTTCCAAACACGCCAAAAAATGCCAAACCGGAGCCTGGCCGCGATGTTACCAAGGGCAACTACGCTTTATCGGCAGAAATGCCAAGCCCGAAACATTCCAAAACGAAGTGTGATCTTTTGGCGTGTTTTGGCGTGTTTGGCAAGTATAAACGCTCGCAGTTGTAAAATCACGATGTTAGGTCACATGACTTTAGGAGCGGTGCTAGATGTCGTCCTTGAACAAAATTATAGAACGCTAAATACAGAGAATAACATAAGATAGAAGTAAGAAATAAAGAATAACATAAGAAAAGACAGAAAGAGAAAGTGATAGAAGGAAGAAATAAAGAATATCATAAGGAAAGACAGAAA
>BEXV01001674.1:59779-74244 GCA_003118195.1 Hemicentrotus pulcherrimus
AAAACAAAGAATAACATAAGAGAAGATGATAGAAGAAAGAAACAAAGAATAACATAAGGAAAGACTGAAAGAGAAAGTGATAGAATGATAAAAACAAAGAAAAACATAAGAGAAGGTGATAAACAGAAGGGAAAAAAGAATGATTACCAACAAAGAATAACATAAAAGAAGGTAAAAGAAGAAATAAACAAAAAATAACATATGGAAAGACAGAAAGAAAAATTGATAAAGAATATAATTAAAGTATAGATTTTGCATCGGAGTCCCGCGCATGCGCATTACCAACTGAAACACGCTAAAACATCACTGAGCTCTTTAGTCGGTGATGTTTCAGCACAAGTGTAAACGGG
Source organism: Hemicentrotus pulcherrimus (assembly GCA_003118195.1). Lineage (NCBI taxonomy): Eukaryota > Metazoa > Echinodermata > Echinoidea > Camarodonta > Strongylocentrotidae > Hemicentrotus > Hemicentrotus pulcherrimus. The sequence continues at coordinate 60,130 of BEXV01001674.1, forward strand.
TGCGCGAAACATCGTGATTTTAGAAAATGAGGTATTTGACAGTATAAATGCGCCTGTAGATGATGATTTTGATGATGACTTATTAATTTACAATCTCTCCGTCTGTAGGAGAGAGACAGCATGAATTATTAATCTTTATGCTGATCATAGCAATGCTAATGATGATTTTGATAATGAAAATGATGACAATAATGATGATGTTGATGATATAGTCAATGATAATGATGACAATAATGATGATGTTGATGATATAGTCGATGATAATGTTATTTATCATGATAGTAGTTGTGAAGGGCATGTCAGAGATAGAAAACAGTTTTACTACTGATTTTGTGTATCCAGAGTAAATATGTTTTCAGATATATATAAAAATCCAAAAATGTTGATGATGGTAATTACAATCTGGTTCCATCTCCATTCCTTCCGTAGGAGAGAGACTGCGTGGAGCAATGGTCACCATTGGGTCTTCGGCCACCGACCCATCCACACGCACCCAGTGCGGTCGCATCACACGAACAATGATCAATGCCGCCAGCCGCACCCCTCACCAGCGCATCAGGATCGATTGCCCCAGCCCCATCAGAGGACAGTATGTGCACATTGGCTCTCCTCGCAAGGACTACCTGTCTCTCTGCGAGGTGGAGGTGTATGGGAGACCCTCAGCTCCCCCTACTCCAGGTAGACTAGTCTTTTATTACTTGTAGGATTGGGGGTTGGGTGTCCGAACACTTAACAAACATAAAGTCTTCTCTTTTGACTGCAGATTTTACAAATTCAAATTCAAATTCAAATTCAAATCTATTCATGTTTCCAACAAAACATTACAAATCAATTATAAGCATTTATAACAAATTTAAGAAATACATGTTGGAAACAGAGGGGTCCACTAAAAAGCAATGCTTGTTCAAGTGTGAACACCTCAAATGAAACTTAGGAATAATGAGTAATCATATTTACTAATCTGTAACTACAAAAGAAACTACAAAATAGGGGAAAGAAAAAGGGGGATGCCAACAGAGAGGAGAAAGGGTCAAGACAAAACATTACACAACAAAGATAGAAGAACACGGTCATAAAACAAAGAGTAGACAATGACAGAAAGAAATGAGAGATCGAGGGTACAGAAGATAATACTAAATAATGAGCTGCATGTGGGGTTGAGAAGAAGATAAGGAAAGAGAAATCTGCGATAAAAAAAAAATAAACATGAGAAGGAACAATATAATGTTTCAAATTACATTTTGAGTCAGCGAGCGGAGAATGATCTTGTATTAAGCAAAAGCAACAGAAAATATTCATCAAATCGCATGAATTCCCAGGTTGTCTAATGCCAATTTCGTCAACCATTCACAAGGTCTAATAATCACTTGATGATTATTTTCATTTACTAGACCATATGGGTAGTATACAAAATTGACTTGAAACAGACTTGGAATAAGAACGATTGGAGATTAGACTAAATGAGCAGTAGACCAAATGAGTGGTAGGCTTGTTTGAGATGAGACCACATGGAAATTAGACCAAATGATTGTTAGCCTAATTGGTATTTAAACCAAATGATAAGTACTGGTAGATGAAATGATTATTAGACCATGTGGATAGTAGCAGCTAGACCATGTGGGAATAGACTAATTGGGTAGTAGAAGAACTGGTCGGAGACCAAACAGCAATAAACTGTGCCTCAGGCCAGTCACACTCGCCAAATTGACACCTGACTGACTTATAAATACCTGAATAGACAAGAATTTGTTGGTTTTGCTGTGTGATTGAGGTAATCAGTGTATCAGTACAGGTATATCATGACAATTTCCTGTTAAAACTATTGTTCCTTTTACATATCATTGTTATTAGTTAACAGCTTAGACTATTTTTTTTTGAAAGATGGACATATCTCACGGTCACCTTCTTTTATTTTCTGTCATTCCCAGCTCCTGAACCAACTGTCGTCTGCACGGCAGCTGAATTTGAATGTGCATCTGGAAGGTGGGTCTGAAAACAAAGACTATCCCGTTGCTATTACAGAGCTGCCAACCAATACATTTTCCCTGGAATTATCCTTTTTTTTCCCCTCAAAATTACCGTAGTGCGTTTTTTCTACTTAAAATACTACCGTATTTGCCGGTGTAAACGCAGCAGTGTTTTCGGGAGAGAAAAAAAAAAAACAGTAAGTCAAAACCAGCACGAATTTTAACATTTGGGACTACAAACAATACAATAACTATACCACTATGGTACAAGACATTTCCACACATATCTTACCGACAATTTTACCTTGCATTGTTGACATGAAGACGAAACTAAACTTCCAAAAACAACATCTGCAGATAGATCTTGATCTAAGTTCGTGCCAATGCATTGCAAAAGTAAAAGAAGGGCCCGTTTAACGGAGCTGCCAATAAGCATCCAGCACACGAAGTGGCCATTTTCAATCTATTGCAATGTATAAATCACAAAAAACTGCAAGATACTTTGTCAGTGCTAGATGGCTGAGCGGTCTAAGGCGGTGACTTTAGCCACATCGCCATTTGTGTGCAAAAGGCCAAAATCTGGGGTGGGGCCTCTATGGTGCTGCACCGTTATCGCCGGCAAGTACAGTATTTTTTTTATTTTTTTTTATTTGTATTAATTTATTTGTTGTTGTTGCACATACTGCACATCAACCAAATGTTGATCGCTACTTCAATAGAAAACTCAATGAAGAGTAAAAATTTAGAAACAGTTAACGAAATAGAAAGAAAAAAAATGTGAAAGGCGTAAATATTCTCATGAAGAATGAAACGCTGATAATACAAAAAAATAAAAATACCTACTTGGAAATAAAGTAATAAACTATAGGTCCTAATATAGAATTAACAGCATGAGGCTTGAAATTTTTTCTTTTTGCCATTGTAGTTCCTTTTTTTTGGTCGCACAAGGTTGGCAGCTCTGCGATTATTTATTGATTGTAAAGCGTCGCTACGCAATCATTCCCCATGAATAAAAGTCTCTATTGATATTGTGGCTCATGAGTTCATTGTGTTATCACTCTTGATTTCTTTTCAGGAGCTGCACTTCTTAGTGACTGTATGAATGAAGTAACAAATGTTGATTTGATGATCCACTTCCAGATCATTTGTAATCTAAGGGCTTAAATTATTTCATGGTTTGCACACAATACACCAACCCAAAATAACTCACAAGCACAATTACACTGGTTTGCTCATGCATAAGTGTCAATAGCAGATTTGGAAGCGACATTTTTTTGTCCAAGGTACCAAACCAATCACATTGTGGTTGTTCATAACCTTGGTATTTTTTATCTCTTTTAATGTTTTACAGCAGATTAAGTATATATAAGGGTAGTTGTCATAGGTTACCAAACCAAAGAATATACACCGCCCTATCACATTGTAATCTAAGAATGCAATTGATCTTGTATCCTGTTTGTTTCCATGTAGATTCAGGGTGTTTTTTCTTCCACAATATCAAACCAAATAATACACGACCCTTATGCAATCAAATTGTGATGGTATAAACAGATACTCCACCTTGTAAAACAACTTTTTGATTGCATGCATGAAAGCCAATCACTCATAAGTAAAGGTTTGAGTTAAGTTACCAAATGAAATCTGTTTTTTGAGATGGCCAGATGTTTTAGATCATTTCACTTCTTATTCACTTAATTATTTCTTTAGTGCAAAAAACAAAAACATTTTTAGTAATTTGGAATTGGGCTATCGATCTTGCTATATTCTGATAATAGACGATAAACTCTCATGGAAATGTCATATTGATAGCATTTGCCGAACAATCTCTCGCAATATAGGGATTGTAAATAAGGTTAAGTTTTTTCTGCCAACCTCCTCCCTTCTAATGCTTTACTCGACATTAATTTTGCCCTACTTAAATTATGGTATTATTGTTTGGGGTACTACATACGATTCCTATCTTCATAGAATACTACTTCTACAAAAAAAAGCAATGCGTGTTATTTGTAACACTTCCTGGAGATCTCATACTGACGTTTTATTTGTTGAAAATAATGTGTTGAAAATAAATGATTTATATCGTTATAGCCTCGGCCAGTTTATGTACCAGTTAAATAATAATACGCTACCCTCAGCCTTCAATTTAATATTCATCAAAAATAAAACTATACACAAATACCCTACGCGCCAATCTGACGAATTTCATCTACCATTAACTAGAACTTTACTTGCTAAATCCATATTCACTTACGCAGGCCCGAAGCTATGGACCATTCTTGATGTTAGCATCAAGAATGCCCCAAGTCTAAATTCTTTTAAATTCAAATTAAAAAAATATTTTTTACGTAATTATCAAGCGTTAGCTCTCTTTCTTTAAATTTATTTAACTAAACAAATACATTTGGATATTTTGATTCATTTTGTACTGGCCATCCGTATTTCAGTCGGCCCGTGTTGTGTTGTGTGTGTTAGAGGTAAGAGCCCTGCCCTCTCTCGTTGTCTCCCTTCTTTCCCTGTCCCTTTCACTCCTTCTATGTTATGTTTAATTGGTTTATGTATTTGTGCGTTCCGTTATTATTGATATACTATTTTTGCAACTATAAGTTATAGGGGGCTGCAATCTACAAGCCCAGCTTTTCAGCAGTCCCCTCCATGACCAACCTGTTTCGTATGCTTATTGTACACTGTAGACCAATTACAAATATATTGTTAAGTTTCGTTGTTTAACTATGTACAATGCAATCCCATGTACTTTATATATTTTGTTGGAAATGGAAATAAACGAAATGAAATGAAATGAAATGAAATATTCCATCCATCCATCCATCCATCTATCTACCAGTATTTGGTCTTTTATTAGGATAAAGAGATAAATTCATGAATTTAAAGGACAGGTATTTGACAAGTAAAATAACTTGCCAGTAGCTAGGGTATGTCATCGCTGATATGAAGAAAAAAACAATCAATTTTGCTTGAGAGATGAATAATCACTTTAATTTTTGTATGTCAAATGTTTAGGAATCGCAATTTGATGTGTCATTTCACTCACAGTGCAAGGGATGGTGACAAAAATTGTAGTTAGCCCAACCATACTAACTTATTTTTTTGTCAATACTCAGCAACATGTAGTACTTACACATGAGATTGTGCTCATGCAGTGCACACGCCACAACAATAGCACCGATTATGGCTATTAATTTGTCCCTATCTTTACATCTCCACCATGAACAGTAAGCATTCCAGTTCTCGAATCCCCTCCTAGCTCCCCCAGCAGCGCCTGCTCCCATGGGTCGATAAGATCGTTATCGTAATGGTGTCAATATGGATATAGACCTGTGCCTGACATTGATTTTTCACTAATCAAATAATCTCAGTCGTGAAATCTCGCATCTGGTGTATGTCACCTGTGTATGACTGTCAAAAATCAAACATGTTTTTAGTGCAATATATTGTGTTTTGGGGGTATTTAAATTCTATAATGTAAAAAAGGTTGTATTTTAAATGTAAGATTATATTTTGCTTTTAAAGGAATTAGTAATATTGCCACCCAAAGATGTTGACAGAGTTCTGCATTTTGGGGGTAATTTCTATAGAAGGCAGAGTTGAAAGATTTGGGGGAAAGAGATAGCTGTAAAAGAATTGCTGAAAGGAGGTCACCTATTCACAATTTGCACTTTGTACCCACTGCCAGCTGTATTTGGGTGTGTCAATGTTTTGTGTCAACCGATAGTTTCTCAGAAAAAAAGTATGATCTCTAACAAATAGCTTATCTGTGTACCTAAATGTAGCGAGTAGAGAGCTGCACAGAGAATTTGCCATGTTGGCTTATTTTTCCACCTGATTTTATGATGCTAAATCATATCGTATATAGATACAATTTTCTTTGCAATGCATCCTCATCCCTTTATGCAGTTGGAAAAAAAAGCTCCAATTTTTAAACTATTGTCATCAAAGAATTGACTAGAAAAAACAACAACTATGCAATAATTTTCAACACACTCCAATTTTTTTCCTTTTTATTTAGTGTATCTTGTGTTCTTGAGAGACTCCAATGCAACGGCCAAAACGACTGCACAGATGGTAGTGATGAAGCTGGATGTCGTAAGTCTTTTTTTTCCAAAACATTACTCATTCATCTTGTTATGTGATTTATTGTGTATTCAAATCACATACATGAATGTTTGTCAGACCTTCCCAAAGGATTGCCCGACCAAGCAACAACTAACGCATGCACCATTCCTTGATCTTTTTACTTTATTTATAGATCAAGGGATAATTTTCATAGTGTATTCCAATATATGAATGTTTGTCTTCACATAGGACTGTCTGATCAAGCAAGACCTATATTGCACTAAAAAAAAATATTGCAATAGTTTGGAACTGCTAAATGAAATGCAACTATTCTACATATAGGTTAAACAGAGATGAGTCATCTATTCTCATTTTGATACAGGTACAATGTACATGCATGTTCATTGTGAAAATGGTCTATTGTATCTAGAAGTTCTTTATTTTACACTTTTGTTGCATATATAAGCTGTGTGTGGTGGAGCCAACAGGTCGTCCATAATTGCATAATTCAAGATCAATGGAGAGGAGTTCAATATTGTTTACTTTTAAAGGTTTGCATTTTCCCAGGGCAGGTATAACCACGTGGAAAAAGGAATTTGAACTATGTGCATTGTGACTCAGCATGCCAGAGAGTGTGTTGTGACTCACTTGGCTTTTGATTGTTTGAGTTGGCAACGTACCACACTGCTTCCTTATTCGGGTTTAACATTTGTTAGGCTATAGCAAGGTGGTCTACTAAGTTGTTTCTGAGTTGTACGCCCTATGTACCGTGCTTCACATCCGTACTTTAAATTAATAAATCACATTGCTAGTTTGTGTAATAGGGAATACATTTTAACGTTTACATGTAAACATAAAACATAAAATTACACGATGGAATCTTATAATGTGAACAGGACAACTCCAAAGCCAAGTCTTACATAAAATGCTGCCCCAAGAAAATAATTCCATGACATTATATTGAATTACTATAATCAAATATGAAATATCCCAGTATTTCCTGTTAAAACAGAAGAGAAAATAACAAATAAAGAGGAAAAACAAACAAATACAGTATATTCTGGATCATTCAGATATTAAAAGTCTGATTATCGAATTTAAGTCTCCTTTTTAAACTGAAATCTTTTATTTTTTTAGATTGTAGCACCTTTCATTGTATACTTTGCAATAGGGAAAAGACAAATTTTGTCGAGGGAAAACACAAGTGTTATACTTGAAAGTCCTGGAATTAGATTTTCCACTTTGAATGGGACTGTTTGATCAAATAATCACATACCTGCCTGAATTCAGATTAAAACCTTATTTGGTGTTTGGCTAATTTTTCGCACCATACTCCATAAACAATATTAGTGTAAAAAATGACAGCTGCATTCTGGAATCCCACTTGTACAATCAAATCATGTGACAGTCCATGAACTATGATATGAATCCACTATATGATAATTACATATTACCGGTAGTCAATCAGTGTTGTTATGGCACTACATATTTCGCAATCAATTTTTGCCTGGGAATGCTCCCATTCATCTCGAAACCTGGCTCCATTCCAAATATTCCAGCCATTAAAGGTGAATTGGGAAGAAAGTGATGAAAATATGCATGTTTGCTATTGTTGGGATGCTGATGATATAAGGAATGCAATATATTGATTGACAGAAATGTGCATGCATTGTTAAATTATTATAAGACTTAGAAAGATCAATAGTGTAAGCAGAGGAACCCGGAAGCGGTGATATTCTCGTTCGTGACGTATCTCCGTGGACTGTTCCTAAACCCGGAAGTACAACGTATTACTTCAGTGTAAATACGAAACACAAACATGGGTCATTTGTTTAGTAGATTTTGTAATTTTTGTGATATTTAATGAAGTGTTTTATCGAATTTACAATTAAGTAATAAACATTCTTTCAATAATATAAGCATTGGTTACTTCCCGATGTTTGGTTTCTTTGAAAAATTGACGTTTGGTACTGTAACATTGATCGTCTTGCAGATCCTGACACACCGGCTTCGCCTATGTTTTGTTTTGATAATTAGCGTAACTTGAATTTCGTGGCACAGGGAAAACTTGCGATAGCTCAGCTCAGCTATTCGTAGTGCAGTGTTCATTGTTCACTGTCTTTCGGTGTATTGCAGCGTGACATTTTTGGGAGATAATAGTTGTTTTTCTCAGGTTATAAATTAGCTGAAACGTCTGTAAATCAAACAAATTAAGCAAGGAGACCGCGATCAGAATGCAGGTGAGCTAAAACGGTTGTATTCCTCGGCTTGTTTCGTGTCTAGTTGAAATGTCTGCTGATCAAAAAAAAAACTTGGAAAAGAGACGGCGCAGTAGTGCGGTACTTTCTCTTCGCCATGCATGTTGAATCGACAATACAACAGGGAAGAATCATTGGGGGTAGGACGAAGAATCACCCATTTTCCCCATCGAAGACTTCTTCAAATTTTAATTTCAAGTGGCCATCCAGTTGCTCAGAGAAGTCTAGCAACATAGTAAGCCAAAATTGTAATTACTCCCTTTGCATGGTTTGAGATCCAATGTCGCCCAACCCGCTGTTTGATCCCAATGCACCCGCTGAAACTCTGACGCCTTTGGCGTAGGCGTTGTCTCGGAGCTTCCTAGGGTAGCTGCAGCTGCAACTCCTGTTTCACGATTCAATCAGCGTTAACATTCCTGTCGTCTTTACATTCGCCCAATTCACCATCATCACTGTTACTAACTTCTTCATATACTCTATTCATTTCTAGTTCATCTGTGCTGTCTTCTGTCATTTTTACTGATAATTAAAATTCTGATATTACATCCATACTTTCATTCTGATTGTGTACCCTAGTGCTATCTGATTGCGAATAGAATGCGAGCGGTGACCGTGTTGTGAATAGTCCACGGAATGAAGTCACATGCCCAAACCTCCTAATGGTATCGTAGACGACATTCTCTCAGAAAAACTTGATTCTCGTAACTTCATTCTATTATATCTCCTTCCCCTTATGTTTATTGACAATGAACCTAATACATAAATGAAGAACTGAAAATAACCTTTCTAACGATACCTAATTCAATATGAATGGAAATCACCATGAAACTACTGTGACTTTTATTCAGCAGTATATTTATTGAGGGAGATATACCGGTTCTGTGCTCTTTTGCAGGAAAAGAGATAAAATTGTAGAAGGCAATAACAAAATCAAGTACCGGGTATTTATTTTCAAATAGGAAATTGCTTTTTCAGTAGTATGAATTCGATGAATAATGTTACAAATTGGCTGAAAGAAAAAAGTGGCTCAAAGAAAATAGTGCCACAAAAATGAAAATGAAATAAGTTATCATATAAATTCTAGAAAGTAAATGTTGCTAATTTGATTCCATTTATATGTCTAGTACCTTAAAATAGTGAGAGAACCGCTGTGGGATACCTACTCTGAAAACTGATGAGCATACTATCACTAGCCCCCAGGACAAGGCTGAAGCACTGAACAAACAATTCAAGATGGCTTTCACCAATGAAACTGATGTTCCCGCTGATCTCCTTCCTGAAACATCTCCTTATGACTCCATGCCAGACATCCACATCTCAACCGAAGGCATTGTTAAGATTTTAGAGAAGTTGAAAGTCCGGAAAGCCCCGGGACCAGATGGAATACCAGCATTGGTACTCCGCAAGCTCTCAAGAGTGGTAGCTCCATCTCTGCAAGCCATCTTTGAAGTCTCATACAGGACCAGTGAAGTTCCAGATGATTGGCGCCTTGCAAACGTGGTCCCCATCTACAAGAAGGGAGATAAAACAGATCCTGAGAATTACCGCCCAATCTCTCTCACAAGTATCATCTGCAAAATGATGGAGCACATATTTGCAAGTAACATCATGGGTCATGCACGCAGAAACAGTATCCTCTGCCCACTTCAACATGGTTTTCAAGCTAAGAAGTCGTGTGAACTCCAACTGACTGGCTTTGTCACCGACCTCTTGAACAACATGGAGGACAACAACCAGACGGACGTAGTAATCACCGACTTCAGTAAAGCCTTCGACAAGGTTGGTCACCAGAGGCTTCTGAAGAAGATGGAATACTATGGTGTGAGAGGCCACAACATTGACTGGATATCCAGTTTTCTCTCCAACCGTAAGCAGCAAGTTGTTCTGGATGGTCATACGTCATCAACGGTAGAGGTCCAGTCAGGTGTGCCTCAAGGGTCAGTACTCGGACCCTGCCTCTTCCTTTTCTACATAAATGACCTGCCAAACCAACTTTCAACGAAAGTCAGACTCTTCGCCGACGACACGGTTCTGTACCATACCATCCAGTCACCTGAGGATGCAGAATTGGTACAGCAGGATCTTGATCAGCTTTGTAGGTGGTCAAGCAAGTGGATGATGGCACTAAATCCAAAGAAATGCCAGGTCATAACTGTCTCCAGGAAGAAGACCAAGTATGTCCATCATTATTCACTCAATGGAGAAATCTTGGAGTCTGTGTCAGCTGCCAAATACCTTGGCATTACTCTCACTGCTGACCTCAACTGGACACAGCATGTATCTGCCACTTGCAAGAAGGCAAACAACACCCTAGCCTTTCTTAGAAGGAACCTTCGTGTCAACTCCACTCGGCTTAAGACTACTGCATACAAGGCTCTCGTTCGCCCTCTTCTTGAGTACGGGAGTGCTGTCTGGGATCCACACACCATCAGATGTGTTAACCAGTTGGAGATGGTCCAGAGACGAGCAGCGAGATATGTTCTCAACCGCTATCATTATACATCTAGCGTCTCTGACATGCTGAGTCAACTTGGATGGACCTCCCTCCAGAAGAGAAGAGAGCATCAACGTCTCGCCTTACTGTACAAGATGCACCACTCCTTGGTTGACTTTGACATCCACCACTACATCCAACCGGCAACAGTCGTAAGAACTACAAGATCGTCTCGTCCTTACTGTTATCGTGTCCTGCAGTCACGAACAGAGCAACATATTCACTCCTTCTTTCCTCGCACTGTTCGACAGTGGAACGCTCTCCCTCTTGAGGTTGTCCTGGCTCCATCAGTGGAAGCCTTCCAGCGACAACTAAAGACCGGGGGGAAGTAAATTCCGGCAATTTTTTTTTTTCTGGCACTATGTATATATACACCTTTCACCTGCACACCTGGGCATCCCCATGTCGCCACACACATGCACTCGCACACATCTGCAAGAATCTTCAGCAGTGAAGGAGGCAGATTATTTTGAAGAAGAAGAAGAAGAAGAAGAAGAAGAAGATGAAGAAGAAGAAGAAGAAGAAGAAGAAGAAGAAGAAGAAGAAGATGAAGAAGAAGAAGAAGAAGAAGAAGAAGAAGAAGGAACCCTCTTTTTTCATAATATTTTGGCTTATGAAAAAATGAACTGCTTGCAACTATAAAGACAGTACCTACGGGTACTGTTGTGGTACTATATCAAAAACACCAATAGTTCATTGATGTGCATAATGAGGCCGCGATTGGCGGAGGATTGCAAGAATGAAGAACTTTCAAGATGGCCACTTATACATGAACATTGTCTACAATGATCTCTTATTTATCCGTCCATCTGATCATTCAACATTATTGCTGGCTCCATGTGATCTGCAGTTCAATATGTTCAATATGGCAATCCCACCGCTGCCACTATTTTGAAAGATCAGATGAACAGATAAATAAGAGATCATTGTCGACAATGTTCATGTATAAGTGGCCATCTTGAAAGTTCTTTATTTTGGTATTCATCCGCCGATCGCGGCCTCATTAGGCACATCAATGAACTATTGGTGTTGTTAATATAGTACCACAACAATACATCTAAGAATAGAAATAAAGGAGTCTACAAACAATGCCAATTGAAATGTCACTTTAAAAGACAACTTGATACAAATTGTTTTACAATACCGGTACGTATATTGATTGGTTAGAAGCCTCTTTAAATGCTTCAGTATATATATTGCTTCTCCATTTTTGTTATTTTTATAGGTAGAATTTAACTTTGTAACTATGTATGTACATGTAAACTACATTCTTTCTCATAATACCTAGTGTACAGTATAGCTTCTGTATTCATCGTATAAACCTTGTAGATCTACAAGATCCGGAGAAAAAATCTTAGATATATAACATTTTCCTGGTACTATTCACTACTATTCACTCAAAATAGACTTCACAGAATAAAGTGCATTGCACTGCACTTCTGTCGTTTCTTCTCCGTTAGTCTTCATTAATTGTAAAGAATATGAGGTGAGTGTAATGGAACCTGCCCTGGGTGCGAATGCGTCTGAAATATTACTTAGCATTTGTTCATTCTGATTGTCTGCAAGTACTGCATCTATCTCTGTCAACACAATTCACAACTTCTCTATTTATTTTGGCAATCTTGAATAATGTATAAACAGCCGATGGAGCTAGCCTTTGTGTATATAGCGAAAAGGCTGAGGTGACAAATGAAATCAATCCTATATTGTGTTTTTTCAAAGATAAATATGTCTTCCATAGATGTTCATGCAGTGTCTGCAGTCCCAAATATTGCCTATTTTCTCAACAAATGGAGCAGTATTGACACCATTACCCCGCAATTGCAGAGACATGTGACCCCCTTGGCGATATAAAGCCTTTTGACTCCTGGCAGGTAGACAACCTCGAAACACAATATTTGGAGTAACTGACAAGTCTAGCTTGAGGGTCTGTGAATGATCTTGACTCAACAATTATACAGTCATTGAGAAATCAATTTACATTTCGATATAATGGTAAAGCACTGTTAGAGTGCTCCCTCTCATTCAATTCATTTTATTTTATTGTTGTTTGTTAGCAATACAGAGTAATAGTCCAGGGACTCATTGCAGGACGTTTACAATGTAAAAATGGTAATGAAATAGGATCCTCAATTAAAGCAAGAAAGAATATTAATAAGAAGTTTAAAGTACATAATTTATACACATCTATTGGTATGCAATTAAAATGTTACAGATGAATTTAAGGCATTGGACACCAGGTCTCCATACATGTATATCTAGAACATGCATTACACAGTGGCCCATTGAAAGAAATTGATAATGTGATGTGAATTCATCAAATGAGGTTTGTTAACCTGACAGTTGTATAATTTATGTTCTCCTCTTTCTTCTATTTTCAGCTGATCCAATGGATGACTTTACCGTCATTGCCGACAAATTTCTTCCAAATAGGGAGCCCGCCGTCATCTACATGGAGAAAACAGCCGACGAGTGCGCACGATTCTGCGTTTCCGCCATGACCTTTGTCTGCCGGTCCTTTGATTATAACTCAGCCGAGAGAACTTGCAGTCTGTTTAATGTCAGCCGATCGCAAAACGGAAGGCTTTTCAGTCGTCAGGGCGTCGCCCACTATGAGCGAATTTCCCAGACAAGTAAGTCGTTAAGGGCACCATAAGAGAAGTAGAAATAATTTTTGTGCGTGGTTTAAATGTGTGATGACAGAAGGGTCCCTATCAATTAAAGGGTGTGTATCATGACAAGACTATGTGTCTTTCCTGTAGCCCTAATCGGGGCCAATCGGGTATAATATGACTATGGATGTCGCGATTGCAGCATTCACGTGCATGCAACATACGCAAAACTGAAGCATGAGGAGAACTTCGGTCTGTTTCGCGAACGTTAGCGGGCTGACCCAGTTAATCAAGTCCATTCTTTTACGTGCAGTTGTCCAAACAAAGACGTAGATGCCGTTAATCAGCATTTGCCATGATGCACTCCTTTTAACCCATTTTTAAGAGAGATTGTCTCTGTGTTAAGTCTATGGAAATGAGAAAATTCAGCAGTCTACGGGTTAAGTTTTGAATTTAATTCATCTAATACTGTAAACTGGTGCTTCCAGTCATACATACCGTAAATCTCCGTGTATAAGACGCACTTTTTTTACCGTCGGGAAAATTCAAAAGTCGGGGTGCGTCGTATACACAGGTACAGAATATTTTGAGTCTTCAAAATGCAACTTTTTATTGGTTTTCAAAAATCTCTGTGTCTCAACATGAATTTCATAATGAAAACAAAGAATAGAATCTACTATATGAAGTAAAACTACGTTCCTAATTTGAAGGGA
>BEXV01001674.1:74693-85021 GCA_003118195.1 Hemicentrotus pulcherrimus
TTTTTTTTTTTTTTTTTTTTTTTTTTTTTGAATCTCAAAAGTCGGGGTGCGTCTTATACACGGGTGCGTCTTATACACGGAGATTTACGGTAATGTACAATAGAGAGAGATTGCATTTCTTTGAATAAATGATACATGTCATGTCAAGAGGTCTATGGACAAGTTTTGTCATTTGTATGATTTTTGTGTTATCATTGTAATACCTAGAGATTCATCCCTCAAATGTAAACATGAGGACAATAAATACTCAAAATCCAATTCAATCCAAAAGATTTGATATAGCACCTTTTCCTTGCAGTTACAAATTGCTGCACACAATGCTCATTTTTAGAATAGTCTGGTTAGTCAATAACATCCCTTAATTGTTCTCTAGCGAAATAAAAGGGACTCCAGAAGTTTCGTGAAATGTACTCCACACTATTGGATAAAGTAATTGTATATGAGGGTAGATGGGCCAAAGATCAGAGGTCATTTGTCATACAAACTCTACATTTTTATATCATAATGTATGAGCACTGAAGGAATTGATGCAAAATGAAAGCAAAGATGTTTTAGAGCTACATTTTTTTTCTTCATATTCCTACAGCTGATTGTACAAACGCTAATGGTATTGAATATCATCCCTGTCCATCGGGCCGTTGCATTCCCAACGAATGGCTGTGTGATGGGGATAATGATTGTGGAGATTTTACTGATGAATCAAATTGTGGTATGTACAGTATTCACTTTTTACCATCCCAATAGTCAGATTTGTCATGATCATAAAAATAGTGCATGTGGTACCTCCTTGCTTTTACAAGCCAACCCTTGTGATATGTTTCATTTGTATGAAAGCATAAAAAATAAGATACCGGGAAACAGAATGGCAAAAGTTTGACATAAATCAGACCAGTAATAAGAAAGTTGTGAACATTTGAAATAAGAGATCACTGATAATATGCCAATCTCAAATTGGCAGTTTTGTCTGTGGATTGTGACATAGGCATGGATAACTCTCCCAAATGCTATTGCGAATTCATTCAAGATTGGATCATAGTCCGATCGTGTAGGGTGCGATATCTGCTTCACCAATTGTTCCACTCATTTTTTTAGTATATAACCCTGTCCCACTCCTATATTGTCTTAATGATTTCCGTAGGTACCTTGGAAGAATTCGAAGTCCGTATCGTCAATGGAACTGCTCCGAACGAAGGTCGCGTGGAGGTCAAGTACCGGGGCAAGTGGGGGTTGGTATGCGACGACGAATGGGACTTGAGTGATGGACATGTTGTGTGTAGGCAGTTAGGATACACGAGGTGAGTGACTCTGCGATCTGACGTAGGCTCGAAGCGGCTTTTCCAATCCAGTCAAAGCTGGAAATATGTAGATATCCAGTGTCTAGTCACCTAATCAATTCACGTGGGCCAGACTGGGGCAGTGGCTTGTCGTAAGCAATGTCAAATAGATCTGTGTTAAAGTGTAATAATCACCTAAACACATTTTGCTCTTGCTGCATTTGATTCCATGTGGCTATATATAAACTGTTTTCAAATCATGAGCTTCAAATATTACTTCTACAAAGACATATTGCAATATGAAATACATTCTCAGTTAACAGTGAAACATCTTGTTGAGTAGACTAGTTGATGCCTGTGTATGCACTCACAAAGAATAGGTCAGGCACTGTTAAACATAACAGGGCAAGCCCTATATGCAACGTTTATGTAATCCTTTTTTTTGGGGGGGGGGGGGGGGTCATAATCCTGTACCATTTACCTGTAGAATGCCTAGTAAACATTATTTAGGTAGATTTTTGTACATTCTAACTATAGATACACACATTATTATTTCAGGTGATTGGTACCATTTTAGAACAGTTTTAGAAGTAGCCAGCAGATCTATGAGCTTTAATTCTTTTGTTAAAGATATAGGGGTGGTTTGGATTTCCAATTGTTACTAAGGTGTAACGGTGCATTATTCTTGCCAGACTATTTGACACACAAGCACTTGAAGACTGTTTCCACATGTACAGGTACATTGTAGGCCACATTTCATAGTAGTAGTACTAGTAGTAGTATTTACTGTAGTAGTAGTAGTAGTTACTGTAGTAGAAGACTTTATTGTATAACCTGTTTAGCACAAGGCTAATCTGTCGCATTAAGACAGATTAGACACGTGTCCCCTCTTAACTTACAAACATGATTTACTTACCCACAAGTAATATTTGTTCCATTAATGACACTTCTAGACTCTTAGTTCCTGTTTGAAAAATTTCCACTGCTGATAAAAAATATGGTGTTACTGCTTCTAAAATCTGTAATAATATACCATACTCATGCAGTTCAAACAATAGAAAATCTGTTGACATTTCTTTTCCCACAGAGTTACTGGTAGTCTTTTGTGCCTGTGTTTTTTTGACATTGTAAGCGCTGTTACTTCTTAATTTATTATGCAATATATATGACCATTATTTGATATATTAAAGTTATCATTCTTATTCCCAAACAGAGGTGCATCAGACGTTTACATCGTGGGTGAATTCGGTCACGGAAACCTTGTTGATATCTTCATGGACGATGTACGCTGCACTGGAAACGAGCAGTCCCTAGCTGACTGCCCCCACCCAGGCTGGGGGGTAAATAACTGTGTCGTCGGAGAGGCCGCAGGGGTCCTATGCAAACTCAACCAAGGTCTTAATACATTTGTTCTAATTTTCATTTTCTATCTGTGTAAAACCGAGTCGGATGTACTCTTACATGTGTATATCGAGGGGTCAGTGACACAAAAACGTAACTCCATTTTTAGAAAAAGTAGGCTTTAAGAAGTTAAGTCTATGTTTCACTAGCCATTAACTTCAATGGGGTGTTGGGTGGAGTTAAATCTTCGTGTTTTCTGGAAAGCCCACATTTTTCTGAACATTTTGGTATCAAATACTCATTTTGGCAAAATATAGAGTTTTTCTTTCTCTTGGTTAACTATCCTCACCACCATATTATTATTATTTCTGTCAATCCATCAGCAATTTGTAACCATAATATATGCATTATGTGGTGATTGAACTGTCATAACCTGAACTGTATTTGTCACTTTGGATGGGAAAGCACTGAATGAAAGCTAATTTGCTATCACACTGATTTTCTAATGATAACAAACCATGCAGGGGATCGGTTTTGAATAGCAACCACACACCCTATCCCACATCTACGCTCTAGTTTCCATTCTTTAGGTTCATTGATAGGAATGAATAAAGGTTCCGATCCTCCATCTGAATTCACCCAAGCTAAAGATATGACAAAAATTCTGTGATAAATCATAGTTATAATAAAAGGCAAAATTGAGGAGATCCACTCTGACTTGAATATCTACATTAGATTCTCTGTATTATTTAGGTCTAGAGCTGATATACTATGTGAAGCACTTTTTTGCGGCCGAAAAAAAATTGAAAGTCGGGGGTGCGTCTCATATACACAGGTACAAACAAAAATAATTTAAGTTTTAATTTATGCCCCTCCACATGGCATTATGCCTGGCAATGACTCAGAGATGCCAACCGTTACGGTTTCGCCGTATTTGTTACGGCGTTACGGTAAACAATCAAAAGGGTGCGGGGAAACGATAAATAAAAGTACATTAGAGTAAAGGAGGGGGTTTTCGGCCACTTAAGACCAAATCCTATTTTTTGGACCCTTTACTTCCTATTTATTATCATTTCTTGTTCAAATCATGAAGCAAATATTATTATTATTTAATCCAAAAAAAAGAATCCCAGAAAAAAATCACGAATTGCCATGACAATATTCATTTCAATTTTCACTGTTTCGGGGGCAGTTATCGGCATAGAGAACCAGTTTTCGGCCGGATGTACAAAGTCAATAGGAAGCGTGCGCACGCGCGGATGCGTTTCCACGCTTATCTAAAGCACAAGCGGGTGGAGCAGGTATCCCATTTTTTCCATTTCCATTTTTGGTCTGCGCGTGCCATTCCGTCGGTTCTTAAAACCTGCAACGAAAATGTGGTAAATGTTACTGACAGCCATCCTATAGGGTTGGCATCTCTGCAATGTCTCCCAGCTCAGTAATCGGTGTGTTGACTCACCACTTGGAAACTAGAACAACACTCAAATTTTTCTGTCATCTTGGTTTGAAAAAAAAAAAAAAATGATCGCAGGCAGATTAGGTGTCCGATATACCCCTACTACAATGTACGGTGTAATGCGAAACTGCATGAAATGGAAAAACAAAATCGCGACTTTGGATGGATGTCCGCGGCAGCTCCGTTAGACTGTCCCTTCCTTTACCTTTGCAATGCATTGGCACGAATTTAGATCAAGATCTATCAGCAAATATTGTGTTAGGACGTTTATTTTAGTCTTCATGTCAACAATGCAAGACAAAATTGTCGTTAAGATGTTTGAAAATGTCCTGTACCATAGTGGTATTGTTATTTTACCGTTTCTAGTCCCGTACGTGCAAATTCGTGTTGGTTTTTACTTTCGTTTTTTTGTTTTTTGTTATTCTTTTGTCGTGAAGGCCGCACCCCAAATTTTTGATATTTTCTCTTCCAAAAATACTGCGGCCTTTACGCCGGCAAATACAGTATGTTATCCTTTTCATGTTGTATTTCTTGATCAAATTATCAGATACACATAATCAATCTTAATTACGAGATGCTTTTATACTTAAATGCGTTTCAAGAAGAAATGCAGTCAAAACTTCATCTATTTTTTTTCTCCATACAATTCCTCTCTTAAACTTACTTTGCCTCATAACAAAAATTAACAAATGGTAGAGCCTAATGCGAGGTATATCGAATGAGAAAAAGAGGGAACTCAGACTGAGGACAGACAGATTTTCTGTGTACACAATTGCACCATGGTTATTTTGTTTGCTGAAAATTACAAAAGAAGACTTCTGTTTTTACTCTGTCTTTCTTTTTGTCTCATTTTTATCTACCAGACTGTCCTGCCAATCATTTTGAGTGTAACAATCTCAAGTGTATTCCTGAGAGGAATGTTTGCAATGATGTGGATAACTGTAACGATGGATCGGACGAACTGAATTGCCAGCCAGGTTAGTGCAAAATTGTTATAGGATACTACTACTACTAATACCCAGGCTTTAACAGCTCTGGTAACAGTGCCAGAATATTGCTACCGGATACCCACTTTCTACAGCTGGGTAGAATGTGGCAAATGTGAAACTGTGACTGGAAACAAAAATCTTATTATATTGGATCTCGATTAGAGTTTACTAGAGCTGCACATCGTTTAGATGCATTTAATTAGACATAGAATGAGCGAAATATAAAGCCATCTGGAAAAAATGCTGTTACAAATTAATCACAGCTCTTCTTGCTAGATTACACAGCCCATTATCTGAGGCAATGGCTTCATTAAAGCATCCTTTAGTGTGCATTTGACCTTCATATCAGACAATGGGCATGAATATCATTTATTATGTTAATATGATTTTTTTGACCATCTGGAGTTTGAAGTTACCTAGAGTTGAGGAAGTCATTTGCAAGGCCATGCAACTGGTTACTGGTATGAAATCTTGTGAGTCATGAAAAATTTGAAAAGAGGGAACTTATTTTCACGACTAGACACACAATTTAGTGTGTAAGACAGGATGTTTGTTTGTATTTTTGATTGATTTTGTTGAAATTTCCACCCCTAATAAACGTGTTGATGCATGGTGTAGGTAATCGTTTAACTTTGTGCCATCATCATGAATGATGCATCATGATTGATAGCACCAATGGAATATGAATTTTGAGATCGGTAATCGAGTTCCGTTGTTCATTCCTGATTAATTAAGTTGGGCAGAGAGAGTGTGTGAGAGAGAGAGAGAGAGAGAGAGAGAGAGAGAGAACGAGAGAGAGAGCGAGAGGGAGAGGGGATAGATATAGAGGAGAGAGAGAGAGAGAATAGATATAGAGGAGGAAGAGAGAGAGAGAATGGATATAGAGGAGGGGAGGGAGGAATAGAGAGAGAAAGAGAGAGAGTGAGAGAGAATAGATATAGAGGAGGGAGGGAGGGAGGGAGAGAGAGAGAGAGAGAGAGAGAGAGAGAGGACAGATATAGAGGAGGGAGGGAGAGAGAGAGAGAGCACGCGATTACTCCAACAACGAGGTACCAGGTATATGCAGCTGAGAAATTTCATGGATTCACTCTCTAATTAACAATCTAATAACGATGCAGAAAAAATGGGAGTAGAGTAGGTGTGTGAGAAATCACCCAGAGTGCTGTTATTGATTTGATGTTCATTACTTTGAAACTGTTGTCCTTGTTAAGTGGATATAATGTGAGATAAAAACAGCTTCTGGTTGCAAGTGAATTGGTTGGTTTCTTAACTATGATTTGAATGTGAAGTTACATTTTAGAGGATGAAATTTTCATGCATTTACATGAGCATGTATATACTGTACTTCTGGCTAATATATTTTGTAGATGGGTGTGCATTGCATTTTATGTAAATGTACCGGTAATAAATTTATGCACTTAAATTTAATTTATCATGGAACATACTTTGAGAATCAAAAGGCATTAAGTCATTACAAAAAGTGTTTATATGTTTATTTACACCATAGAGTAATGAATCATAAGCATATTATTCTAGTTGCATATCTCTAAGAGACGTTGGTGTAGCGTGTGCTCAGTCATTGGAGAGGGAGGGGGCACCAGTCTTTAATCTTCTAGATAAGCATTTTTCAACCTTTGTAGTCACTGTACCCTTTTAGGAGGTAAAAACGTTTGTGTCATCCCAATCCAAAATTCATCAAAGAGTATTTGTTTTCCATCCATCGTATATATAGACTCATGTATATGACTTATCTGGATCCCAAATACTGCGAACGAAAAAAAAAAGAAGCAAAATACGATTTAGTCATTGATATACACTAGATGAAATGTAAAGTTATCGGGTCTCCCCCTGATTTATCAATTTTGCGAGAAGTGAAGCGAACAAGGGGGGAAAAGACACTTCTTTGTGATATAAATTTCATTTCAATAAGAATCAGTATCAAAATAAGGTTATATTTGGGCGCCATGCTACCCTAATCATAACGATATTTGGGCATTGAGGTGACCTGAATTTCTGTCATAATATGGGGATTGTCATGGACATCTTTGCCTCACTAATAAACATGTTGATTCATGGTGTAGGTAATCATTTCCCTTTGTGCCATCATGTATGCTTGATAGCACCAATATAATAATGTAAAGACTGGTATTATCGATTTTCGTTGTTCATGCCGGGCTGATGAAAGTGAGCAGGTTAAATGGCTGACAATTCGAGAGAGTAGGAGAGGGTAAAAAGAAAGTGAGAAAAAGAGAGACAGAGCGAGAGAGAGAGAGAGAGAGAGAGAGAGAGAGAGAGAGAGGAAGAGAGGGGTAAGGGGGCGGGGGAGAAAGTAAAGATGACAGAGATACATGTAAAGAGAGTAAGAAATAGAGAGACAGACAGACATAGGGAGGGAAGGAGAGAGGAAATGGCTGTGACATAGAGACAGAAAGAACAAGGGAGAGAGTAGGTGAATGAGATAAAGGGCACTTGGACAGTTCAAGATTTATAGAAACATATTTATAGAAAGAGAGAGAGAGATGGAGAGAAAGTTATTCCTTTAAAAAAAGAGAGATGAAAGAATGTGAATGACCTTGCGCGAGAGAGAGAGGGAGATTGAATGATCAAGAGACAAAGAATATGATTGAAATAGAGAAAGAGAGAGAGAAAGAGAGAAGGGGGTGGGGAAGAAGGGGGTGGGGAAGAAGGGAGGGAGAGAAAGAAGAGATGACATAGATACATGTAAAGAGAGTAAGAGATAGAAAAACAGAGAGACAGAGGGAGGATGGGAGAGAGGGAATGAGAGAGAGGAAATGAGTGTGACACACAGACAGATGATGACTCACAAATATTCTTAACAATAAATTCTACTTGGTAAGATAGGTTTATCCGTAAACAAAATACTGAAAGTATGTTGTAAGTTGAGGCACTGCTGTTTTTATCAAGAACTTCTACCATAATTCCCTATACTATTTTTGCATAGTTGGCATAAACGTCCATGAGTCCTGTAGTCATTTAAAGGAGATCACCCATATTAAAGAGATGGTTTATTGATTTCAAACTTGACTGAATTTGGTATCATTGCAATCGAAACATTACACTTAGTAAAATCATTACATTTGTGTAACTTGTACATTCGAGCGAAATTCATAAAAGTTGATTGAACTTGACGAAAAATGAACCCACTCAACGCCCCCAAAACATCGTAAGTCAGCTGATTTTCGGAGTGACGTCACAATATGAACAGCGAGCCGCTCAGCTGAAACGATTGACGACGGTGCGAGATGCAGTTTGCGTGTGATTCACATGTATTGCATTGACTCTCGAGTACCGTACCCATTTATACCTAACGCCGTTTACCTTCATCAAAATCCCCTGGAAATATTGATATGGACGAAAACATACTTGAGTACCGTATTTGCCGGTGATAACGCCGCACCCTTGTATAGGCCGCACCCCCGATTATGACCTTTAAAAAAAAAAAAAAGTCAGGATCGAACCTGGATCCACCAGGCAGATTGGGGATTGAAGCTGGCGCCTTAGACCGCGCTACTATCATGCACCGATGCCTAGGCGCGCAGTTCTTTAGTGATGTATACATTCACATGGATTGAAAACGGCGACTTCGCCTGCTGGATGCGTCATACGGCCCCTTATTTTACTTTTGCAATGCATTGGCAAGAACTTTGATCAAGATCTATCGGCAGATGTTGTTTTTGGAAGATTATATGCGTCTTCATGTCAACAATGCAAGGTAAAATTGTCGGTAAGATGTGTGGAAATGTCCTGTTCCATAGTGGTATAGTTATTGTTCCATTCGTAGTCCCATATGTGCAGATTTGTGCTGGTTTTGGCTTTTTTTTTTTTTTTTTTTTACTCTATTGCCGTATATACGCCGCACCCCGACTTTTTGATTTTTTCTCTCCCAAAAATACTGCGGCGTTTACACCGGCAAATACGGTATACTCCAGAAAGCTCCTCCATGGCATGGTTTTGGTTATTAATCTGACGTTAGTCTAGATAAATGGTATATAACTTTCAAAAAGCAAGTGAATATATCCTCGATGTAGCATTCAAGTTTCCCGTAGCTCGTAGCTGTGCGTGCGTACGCTGTGCATGTACTATGTGTGCAATACACCTACCTCTATATGCGTGCATCACATCTAGCGCAGTTTGCTGGTCAGCCTAGCCCGTAGCCCGGCGCTCGAGCTAGCTGTGAATCGCGAACCGAACTGATCTGTTTCTCTTGGTTTATCAGGTCCTATACGACTTAATTTATCAAAAATGTAAATAAAACAGCCTTATCACACATTTTTGTAATGAATATTTGGACAATTCTATGTAAATTTGTCGCCTATTTACTCCAAAAGAGTCGTTAGGTCAGCATGCAAAATGTCCTTTGCTTTCCCAGATCAGACACATACACACTGAAGTACCCTCAGAATATGTGATTATTTTCCTGATTTTTATGCTCAAATGTGACGGGAAAAATAAATAAAATCAAACAAACATTTGTAGAAAGTATCATTTATTTAGTGTATCTCATTCAAAATGCCAAAAATAGAGGAAATATCACCACTGGCGGTAAATATACAAACAACGCTAACCCATATCTGAAAATTGCAATGGGTATCCAACATTGTCCCGAATGTGTGATGTAGGTTGTTCATATTGTGACGTCATAGTTTCACATGTAAAATAACACCGTCAATTCACTTAGTGAGTGGGTTCAGGAAAGGGTAACAAAATTGCATTTAATTCATTCCTCACAACATTGAGGGTTTCAAAAGAACTTTGCTAATTTTGTTAATGTTCTAAGAAATCTGTAGAGGTGTAATTTGCCCATTTTCCACATTTCAATGAACCATCTCTTTAAACAAATTCTGATAAAATTACTTTGCAATTATCAGTGATAGGAGAGTCAATGTCAAATCAGTACAGTAGTTACAAAGAAGCAACTGACCTTGTGAAGTGTTTTGTTAACAGTATGTTAACAGTTT
Organism: Hemicentrotus pulcherrimus; assembly: GCA_003118195.1. Classification (NCBI taxonomy): domain Eukaryota; kingdom Metazoa; phylum Echinodermata; class Echinoidea; order Camarodonta; family Strongylocentrotidae; genus Hemicentrotus; species Hemicentrotus pulcherrimus. The sequence continues at coordinate 84,733 of BEXV01001674.1, forward strand.
GGATAACAATTGCTGAAAATTACACATAAAGAGTTCTGTATCTCTTATGTGCGAAGCATAGTTTACGCATAAATCAGTAATCGGTCTTTAGTAAAAAATAATGCAGCAAAATAAAAATCATCATTAATATCAACTTCATCATAATTATCATCATCGCATCATCGTCATCATCACATCATCATCATCATCATCATATCATCATCATCATCATATCATCATCATCATCATATCATCATCATCATCATCATCATATCATCATATCATCATCATCATCATCATCATCATCATC
>BEXV01001675.1:14276-25212 GCA_003118195.1 Hemicentrotus pulcherrimus
AGGTTGATCATCTAGCAAATAAGTATTGGTGTGTACTGCAAGGTTCTGGAATCATCAAAATGATAAGAAATGTGGCCCAGTCTTGGTAAAGTTAAAGCACTATACAAAGAAAGATGTACATGGGATTACACAAATGGTGTCGGGCCTACTTAACTTGCTTTCCTTATCTTTCTATGCTCATTACTCAGCCAGTATACAATTTCTACCAGAATTGTTCGGCAAATGACATTTATTGGTAATCTTGAACGTTCAGTGTAAGTTGAGTTTGATTCTGTGAGAACTCATTTTCTTTTTTTTTTACCAGAACTCAAGTTTATCTTTAACTGCCTGTTGTTTAATTTCATCAGTAGGGAATTTTAGATTCTGCATGACGAGAACGTGGACTGCCCTTTTAAGGCACTGGCAGTGACGTCACATTGCCTTAAAAGGGCAGTCCACATTCTCGTCGTGCACAGGACGTGCAGCATCTCAAAGTCCCTATTGTGATGGTGAGACTACTGTACAAACTTGGCGACTGGAAGTTCAACTTACCTGTATGAATGAAGAGGATCTGTTTTCCCTTGAAAGTTCCTGGTTTCTCGTTCATGAGCTTGAGGAGATGGTAGGTGGCCTTGCCAGAGTAGACAGGGTCCACAAGAATCCCCGTGTTCATCGCCACCTGCTCGATGCATTCTGTCAGGATCAGACAATTAGAAGCAGCAGTTAAGACAGGTGTTTAACAAAACATGACATATCTCACCGCCGTTTTGGACGATATGATCAAATAAAGAAGCCGTCGACATTAGCACTGACTCTCTTCTTATCACTAAAACAAGTAATGTGTAAGATTTAGAATTTAGAGGATATGGATAAGAGAAAGAGCAAATCACACTACACAAAGCAAAGCAGAAATTGCTTCATATTTTGATTATGTTTCCTTTACTTATTTTATGTCAGGCATCAGGTGCCTACTGTCTGATTTCATCACAAATATATGTATAACAGGGTTTATGAGTGAGTTAAAGATAAAGTTATGAATGCACTATCAACCCAGTCTTACTCTTTACATATCAACAGGAATCCTATCAACAATCACCAAGTTACCAATCATACGCAAAGTAGGAGATAGGGACACTATTCAATATACTATATATTTTGTCAAGTAGCGCTTTCAACATAGCAAAATCTTCTGATTTGACCTACGATAAAAGCACGAGTCAGAATCGCCACTCACCTAATTCTTCCGAAGTGTTCATGGCATACCCGATGCCGACCACCTCATCCCGAATGTGCATGATATCGACTGCTTTGACACCCGTGCCGTCATCGTCCTGCAGCCCGAGGGATTGGAGCGTCTTGTCGCCGAGGTCGTAGAAAAACATTTGGTCCTTGCATGCTGCAAAGCCGTGTATCCTGCAAGACAATGAAACAAATAAAAAGCATGATTGTATTATACCAGTATGTCGGTGTTACAAATATGCCTACATTACTGATTTGAACGCCGACTGATTGTGAAAGAATGAGTGGGAACAGTGTATTTTATGTATACTGAATCTGGAAAGAAAATCTTGGTACAGCTCTAAACAAAAATGCATGGCAGTCTTTGAACATTTGCATTCCAAAGATAATGCAAGTAATTCCACAAGTTTTTGGATTTTCTATTTAGGCCTCTATGCACAACAAACTTCACTCAACTTCACTTACATATGGTCCATTTGGAACCAAAAGTGTCTTAACTCAAATATTGTAACATAGTGTTAACGCCCTTCTGGCTCTAAACAGACGATATGATACAGATTAAATCATATATTGAGAGCCAGGATGATGTCAAGTAACACTCATTAACACAGAGTTAAAGATAAACTTGAGTTCTGGTAAACAAAGAAAATGTAATCTCACAGAATTAAACAAAACTTACACTGAATGTTCAAGATTAGAAATAAATGTCGTTTGCCAAACAATTTTGGTAGAAAATGTATACAGGCTGAGTAATGAGCATAGAAAGATAAGGAAATCAAGATGGTACCATCCCCGACACCATGTGTGTAGTCCCATATACATCTTTCTGTGTACAGTGCTTGTTACTTTACCAAAACTGGGCCAAATTTATTATGATGCTGATGACTCCAGAACCTTGCAGTACACACCAATACTTACATGCTACATGATCAACTTTTTCTGATCCATTTCACACCTTTTCTTTCACAATGCAATCACAAGACCTGGGCCCTGTATTACAATGAGTTGATATCAATCGCAACTTATTTGTGATTGATTTAGGGAGTTGATATTGATTTGGATCAATATCAATTCTTTGTAAGTCGGGGCCCAGAACTCAACTTTATCTTAAATGCCCTTCTGACTGACCCACAACAGGTAAATTCTTTAGTGTATACAATGACGTGGATGGAAGAAAACAATATACTGTACTTACTTTAGTTTGCTACCGGTGAGGTAGTTTGCAATGGCAAGGCCGGTCACAGACCCGCTGCTACCAGCTGCGATTACAATGTCGGTGAATCTGTCCAGGAGTCCCTGTAATTAGATACAAATGAGAGAAAGATTAACGAGTTTTAATGGATTGAACTTTCGTGTATTTGTGTGGACAAGACTACTCCTAAACTGAGATTCATTGCAATTGTACGGGAGTTGTCGGTGCGTGAAACTCGGTTGAAAGACTATCATTAATTTTTTAGTGCATTTCATTTTCCTACTTCCATTTCCATACACCAGAAGATTCAGGTAATTACCAAAATGAGAATGTTGGGTTGCTTTTAAGACATGTTTGGAAAATATTTAAAAAAATTAATAGTCATACGAAAACACTGATTTTGAAACAAGCTGTATGAGAATAGTTTTGCTCCAATCTATATGTGATATTCTGTACAAAGAATTACCCCCTAATAGCTTGGGGAGCTCCGGTGAGGGAATCGCGAAGCATTACATAAGGTCTAATGGTCATAAGACTCAAGGCTAACCCTGGTGATTGACAACACCTGTTATTGGGTAAACAACTGAAAGGTGTAAAATTCCCCAAGAGAGCTAACTTCTATCTGACTATAATGTCGGTGATCCTTAGTTCCCCATATCCCTATAAGTTGAGGAACCAAGAAGAACATTCCACAAACGAAAGAACAAAGATGTGACTGCATTGGAGGAAGATAGTTACTTGTTGTTGTTGTTTTTATGCTTTAAGTGTCAATACAAGGCAAGCGATATTAAAGAGAGGAAGATTCTTCTTACCTGGCCCATTAGTTCACGGAAGCACTCGATGTAGCCCCATACTCCAACCTCATTGGACCCTCCAAACGGGAGTCTGTAAGCCTTCTTATTGGTCGTTTTCCTAAACAAATGATAGAAAGAACAGAACATGTAGATCAATTATACATGTGTTGCAATTAGCAGATGCAACTTGTCAAACTAACTAACGCTAAACATGCATGCCTACACATTGTATACCATAGTATCATTTGTATTCTTTGCAGAGAAGACACAACGATTGTAGAGTTATCTTTGATTCCTAATCGATCAATTGGTAGAGAAAATATTTTCAACCATACTCGTGTGAAGAAACTGAGAGACACTAGCTGTATTACTTTTGCACCGCTATGTTCGCTGTAGGCGAATCGTAATAATCATAATTACCATTTACCAATACCATTGAGGAGCCAATATCAATATAAAAAGTAAGACATTTTTTACATTTTAGCCATGATAAGATGGACGTTTAAGTTCGTTCGTTCGTGTCTCCTTAGATCAAGATAGTTATGTAAAGTTCCTGAATTAAAAGTAAATTAAATTAAATTAAGTAAAGTAAATTAAATTAAATTAAGTAAAGTGGTTAAATGACATTTAAATGATATATCATTCTGGGATAACCAAGTTGATGGACTGCAGAAAGAACAAAGCTTACCAGTAAAAGTATGAGCAAACCAGAATGTCTAAAGCCATGCATACAGCTACATGTATGAATTAGCACATATATATGGTCATTTACGGCTTTTAGTGATTGTGAATTTATGATTTAATCTGAATGACTGAATGCATGAATGACTTTTACTGCTTACTGGATGTGGTTTTGAAGTAGCTTCATGCGAGGGTATACTTCCGTCTCCAGAGGGCAGTCTAGCGGCATGAGGTAGAAGTTACAGCCCACCAGGCGGTCCAGCAAAGCATTTCCCGTGAACGGCAGATCCTATCCATGGACAAGCAATGAGGGGGAATAAAGATGGATTGATTGCTAAAACAGAAAATGGCATGAACATGTAAATGTAGCTGGTATATCTTGCAGAGAGATTATGAGTGATAGATTGACAGTGGAGCAGAAACTGCATGGTAATTATAATAATAGATGCATGGATATGTAGGGACATGTATGAAGAATACAGGACATATGAAATGTTAACATTTTCAATGTAATGGACGATCACTATAGTACATTATACATTTCAGATCTAGAGTTATCGCAACCACAAACAAGTTTGCGATAAATATATTCAAAACATGAAAAACGTTGAAATGATTAACAAAATATTGCAGACATAAGAGTTTAGCTCAACATGCAGGTAGATGTAGCTAATATCGGATGGGCAAATTGGCAACAAAAGCATGTTTGCAACAGAACTGATGGTGATGATTGATGACATAAAAATACACTCTATGATTAAAAATAAATGAAACTAATTTTGATGATGCCTGGATTTGAATGTGCAGATGGAATAGGCAACTTGATAATATGTTAAATAGGCAAGGCATACAGGTAATGTGTGTAATAGGAAAAAAAAGTAACAGATTACAAATTCCTCCTTACCGTGGATTACGACCAGAGGAAGAGATGGCTGTCCAATCCCATTTGGCGGGCAGCGATGGCTCCGGCACGGCAAGAGTTTGAGAACACACCACCGCAGGTCATGATGGAGTCACAACCCTGATCCAAGCAGTCAGCCATCAAGAACTCCAGCTTCCTCACCTTGAGAACAGACAATTCAGGTCGGAAATCGTGATTAGTTTTTCAGATATCCTAGAATGAACATGTAGTATGTACAGTACATGAAACAAAGCCTGTAATTACTACAGTCAAACCTGTCTACAGCGACCGCCCCAGGGAAACATAAAAAGTGGTATTTGAAGACAAATGGTCTTTGTAGACAGGTTCCTATAGAACATGTTTCAAGGAGAAATCATTTTCAAGGGAAACAAAAAATGTGGTCTTTGTTTTGTTTTTGATATCCTAGAATGGACATGTACATGTACCTGTACATGAATTAAAGCCCCTCTGCACTAGTTTTGCATGGAGGGATAATACCTCCCCTTCAACTTCAAGGTTACTGGGGGGTGGTTGTCTCATTAAATCAGCTCTCAATTAACATAAGAAAAAGGGCATCATGGAGGATCAACAGTACCGCTTAGGTATTGTTGGCTGTATAGAGGGCGCAAGTACATGTACAAGTAGCTATACTGTAAGTAGTGCATTTGGGATTTAAAGCCTGTAATCATAAGAGTCTGGCAAGAAGGATGGCCGAAGTTCTTCAAGGGCAAGTTTGCCATTTTTTAAATAAAACCTTTTCGTCTGCTTGTTCTGTTTGTTGGAATATTGAAATTAAATAATATCCCATAAAAGTATAGCAAAACTAGCATTTTAAATACAGAAATGGAAAGTTTTGACTAGCATAATACAAATTTAGTACTTTGGGCTTCTGAAAACTACCGGTACTCCTTAACTCTCTTTTCCTCTCCTTTGTGACCCAAATTTTGTTCAAATACATAAATGTGATTTGGATTTTTTTAAAACAGTCTACACATTTACAATCCTGATAATGTACTGTATGTACCTTGTTTCCGGAGAGTACGCTGCCTGTCATATCGTCTCGTTTGATGTGGACTTGGAAGTCATCAGGCATGCCTGGGAGACGCCACCGTTGAATAGGCGTACCTAGGGACCCCAACTATACAGCAAAAACCAAACAAAACAAGTAAGGAAAAAAAAGTTAATCAAATGTTATTTTTATATGACAGAAATAGGAACAAACAAACAAACACCACATTTCTTATACTTCTACTTCTACAACGATACTCAGCAGAATTCATAAGTCAGGATGTAGTGCTGAGGAATAAACTATCTAGTTCTTGGTCTAGATGCTGGGTGGAAGCGCTCCCTTGAAGCCCTCCAGTGAAGTAGCGTCAAGGGTGATCTTCGAAAGTGCATTCTATATATTATGACTGCAAATGTTTATTCCAAAAAATAAAGTCAAACTTTTGTTTTTTTCTTCAATTCATCATGTGTCATCTCAATCAAGCATACTCGGCTTGCTTCTGAAAGAGGTGTATTTGGTGATTTGTTTGTTTCTACCACCATCAAGTCTGGATAAATCTGTTCTCTACAGAAGCATGCTCGAATTTCAACAAGAAAAACAAAAACATATCTAGTGCTCACTGACCTGAACTCGATACTTGGGGATGACGGCGAGTCGGGATGTCCACTCGGGAGCATCGTATGGCAAGAGAGGGTAATCATTATTTGGCTCCAACACGTGACCCATGGTGATTGACGTTCTGAGACAAATGGCGCAGGCAGCTACGTTGAGAAGGTTTCTGATGCTTATATAGTTTTAATGCAGGATGCAACAATATTTTGATGGCTGTTGTAATATCAGTTATAAGAGTTGTATGGAGGTGCTTTAGGATGCGTTGAGAAGCGCTGTCAAATAACCACTACAGTTATTGGAAGATAAAGAAAGAGAAGAAAACAAAGATAATGATTAAACTGTGGTCAGTTACTATTACCGGTACATACCAAATCCTAAACCAAAATATGAAGAGTTAATTCAAAAAGAAGCTAAATCCATTTTTGTAACTGCAGAGAAAAAAGTTTACCAGATTTGTACAGGCACTTCTGGAAAAGTGATATTTATGGTGCATTTTTTCATAATTGTCTGCAAAATTTAGAATAGGTCTAATAGTCTTGTTGAAAGACAGGATCTGAAGTAAACAATGTTCTGATATCAATAACTCAACTTTTGTATTCGTTCAGCTGCTTTAAAATTATTTTTTTAGAAGGGGTAGGAACTGGGATGATTTAGTCTAGTATGTAGGCCTACCGTGATTCTTTATCACTTAATTCTTGAACTTGAAGTTAAACAAGTGAAGGTGAATTTTAACATGATTGAACGTGAACTGAATTGAAAAGATTTGAAAGAGAAAAATAAGGCGAAGTGAATATGACGAAAATGAAGGGGAGCAGGGTCCTGGCCCGCTCGATTCAATGAAGATGTAGATCTCTAGTCTACTACTACTAGGTAGATCTAGAACTTTCGACCAAAATTTCTGTCTCTTCCGTCCGTTAGCCTCTGAAGAAAGGAGCGGACCCTACCCAAATCAGAGGCTAACGACCGAAAGAGACACAAATTGCGGTCTAGAATAGTTGAGCCTGAGGTATTGTTTGCGTTTGTTGTAGACAGAAATAACCGTCTGGTATGGGTCATTTCTTTAATAAAACTGACACTCCCCATAGCTATGGGATAGTGACCCATGGATTCCTGACCGCCTAGATCAGCATGATTAGTAGGCTTGACCTCTACAATTTTATCAATGACATCTTTGTAAAATCTTGGTCTAAACCATGTAAACATTAACGAATGTAAAGTAAATCGTCACGACCACAAGGACCAGGCACCCGTCCTAGCTACTACATACTAGATACTTACTAGTCCTAGATCTACTACAAGTACTAGCTACTAGGCCTACCAGATCTAGTACTACTACTAGACTCTAGGTCTAGTCCTCCAAATATGGTCACAATACTCCTCTAACCATGCACATGCAAAATTGCAAACCCTCGAGCTCAGCTAAGCTTGCGCTTGCCACGGCCACGCTGCCTGGGCCGGGCGCGCCCCCCCCCCAAACTAAAACAAATATCAAACGACTCGCGACTCGACTCCTTAAACTCCCTTACCTTTCAAATAAAGCATTATTCTCTTTCGTATCGATCCTGGCATTTGTATTTATTGCACCTAAATTCTAAGTTATAAAGAGTTGTGCAGGGTTTACAGCAGATTTTCTTCAGGGCTTTCCAATTTTAAGAAAAGGAAGATCGAGAGCCACGTTGAGATGATGATGGAACTTCGTTGTAACGTCTGTCTCTCTAGAACCGGTCCAGTGTTTTCATTCTTACAGTACGTACCGGTACACGTTACTACGATAGCTCAGCACACGCGGTGTGATTGTAAACAAAGCTTTGTTTTGGTTCTCATATCCGTTCTCGATCTCTCACACACCGCGCGCTATCTGGCGAAAACTGGTTTAGCAGGTCTTTGATCCAGTACGAACCGGTTCTCGTATGCGGTGTCATCGCGTTACCAAAAAGCTCGATGCATGGCTAGGCTTCCAACTCCCAAAACAACTGACAGTGACTTGCCCTGCTGCATGCAGTGTACTTTTGGTTGAAAAGATCACTTGTTAAAAACCAGTAAGGCCATTTCGATTCGCCCTCATAAGTTATATACTGGTTAACAAAATTCATGTTCTTTTATGACTACATAATTTCTTTACTTACTTCTTTTTCCAAAATATTAGAAAAACTTGTGTATTCACGAACTATAAATTTCCTTACACAATACATATTCTGAACTTTTGGTAATTGGTCTATCAGAAATTGACAATCAGTGACCTATATGTTCATGTTCTCCGAAATTCCTTTATATACTTAACAATTAAATGAACGTACAAATATATGGCTATCTACATCTATCAAATCTCAGTAAATGTATTTAGATATTTATATCAAATATATGATATATTTCGAGATTTGAAACGTCCACGGCTTGCTATTCTGTGATACTAAAAGTCATAAATATGCAAAGACTTTCTACTGAAATGATTCGCCAAGCAAATTCTGAGTTTGTATTGGTGATTGGAATCCGGGCACCTTGCCAATATTTATTGTACGAGTGGCGCGTCGTGGGGCTAGAATTATTTAGTCTTCCATTTCTTTCGCTTTTTCAAATTTTAAATTATGTTATAATTATATCGAATAACTTGTACAAAGACGAAAGAAAAAAATACAAATTGAAATACAAAATTTAGTAGTGAAAAATAATACGATCGGAATAAATATTTGTTTTAATCTTAATAATGAATTTTAGATGAATGCATAACTATAATGGAAACAAAGTTTACTAACTAAGACTATTCTAAAATGCGTGAGCAGTTCGTTTGGAGGTGTGTCGGGGGCACGGCTCTACGTCATAGGTCACAGTACGACGTAAAAAACATGTGCTCAGTGTTTACATTATTGGGAGGGATTAACGCGAAGGTTATGGCACAATTTATGCGTCACAATGTTCCCACCTGTCTTATTTCGTCCGATTTTATGTCATAAAGTAACAAAACAGCGTGCAGTTAGGTTGAGTTTGCTTTCTAATTCACTTTCTCTAAGATGACATTTCTTGACGACTGTATCATCTGTGAAGTCCAATTTAAAGTAAAATTCATACTTTGTTCTCTTCACGATTAATACTTTAAAGCCTTAACTCTTCATAGTTAACGCTTATTACGACAAGGCAATGTCTTTTTTCGTGAGGTAGAATTCCTGATAAAAACTGAATTAAATACTCAGTGATTACTATCAGGGCTATATAATGACCATTTTCGTAATGCACCCAAATTTAATGCATAAGTCTTTGTGAAGTGCCTCAATACATGTTATTTAATTCATCTGATAATAATTATAGTGTTTCAATAGTCAGAATGCAAACTGCATAAATGTTGCTAGGTAGGTCAAGCCATAATGTTTGTCCAACCTGGCAACAACTTATGTATCCAGTTCGGATTCTGTCTTTTGAAATACTATTATTCTGTTCACATGAGGAAAACACTCCATTAGAAAATTTGCTCATCAAATTCACACTCTGCCTAGCACCTTTGCACACGGCACAAAATGTGTAAACTATTTTGTTAAACCCGCGGTGGATCGAGTGTGAATTTGATGAGCTAGCACCCTAGTAAACTGTAACTACTACTTCGCAAAGACTTATGCATTAAATTTGGTCACATAACGAAAATGGCCTATTGTGGGCCTTGATCTTATCCATAACACAAGAAGTCATCTATTCAACTCTGCAAGAGCAATCGACTATTGTTATGTTACGTAACAAACTCTTTTTTTTTAAATCGGGGCTGAATACAATCGTTTTGTAAAGAGTGTGGCGGCGCAATGAAACTGGCCTGGATCATCGATTATCCTATATCTTCCAAATTACACACTGCATGTCACCTCGTTAGGCATAATACGGGAACAACTTTCCGACTTGTATTTAATTAATCTATATATCTTTGAACAATGACTTAAAATTGTGTTTTGACTTTTCATCTTATCGAAGGCTGTTATTAATATTTGTTAATGTCTTTGTACATTGATGATAAACCCAAATTTTGGATTTGATTCTCGTTTTATATTTGCATATTGAAGACATATTATAATAATTATACGGAATGCTCAAATTCTCATTTGTAACCTGTTTTAATTCCCGTTTTGTTTGTACTTATTCATGATAATCCCAAGTTCTAGATTCAAGTTCAATGAACTTCAAAAAACGGCCGGAGACATGATAATAGACCAGTTCACGGTTAGCACCTTACTGCAATGACCCCCGAATATCCACAGATCTTAAAAACATGAAGAGGTTCCACTTTATACATTTTAAAATAATCACTCCTATAGCGATGGAGGTGCTTTTAAAAATAGACTTTGTTCCCCCTTTTCAAAGAATACTTTGACCTGTGTACCATGGAGTGCACTAAGTGTGCATGAATGAATAATGTTACTTAACATTCATGAGCACGTATCCAGTATTTCGTCTCCGTGTATTTCAAAATTTGTTCTGCAATGACCTTTATCTGCTCATGCTCAGACTGCAACCGTGAACTGGCTTATTGCGATTATATTCTACCTCGCTATATA
>BEXV01001675.1:43589-55901 GCA_003118195.1 Hemicentrotus pulcherrimus
AACCCCCCCCCCCCATCTCTGTCGTTTCCTTCCTTTGGTGATGGTTAGATACATGATAGATCAGTCCCTTGATGGTAACGCTGCTACATCCCACTGCCACCCCCCCCCGTGAAACACACACAGGCTACGCCATCTATGAACTACTGTGAACTACTTGGACGAAAAATGTCGGTATTATGTATTTGTTCCTAGGGAAAACTGTGGGAAGATTGGTCGCGTACATTAATGGGGCACGTCTTTTTTCTTTATTTGTTCAGAAATGTCTGTTTTCAATATTTGTTTTCTACAAATATTCGGGGGCACGTGACGTCCCCCCTCCCGCCTACACCACAGCCGAGGGGTGTCCCTTATCCATTATATTGCTGTCTTATTATCATTTTGTTTATTACTTACTAGTATTTAATTTCTTTTTTTAATGAAAGCGACTCTCATCCCGTATTAATAATAGCGAAGGTCTTCTTGTATCGTAAATAGCGACCATCATTTCGTTTTATGAATAGCGACCATCATTTCGTTTTATGAATAGCGCCCCTCTTCTTTGACTGTGAATAGTGGTCCTTAAGAATAATGACCCTTTTCTCAAATTATTGATAGTCGTCCTTATGAATAGAGGTCCTCATGAATAGCGGGGATCCCCCTAACAAGTCACCTTCTCGTACTGTATAAGGCGCCGCGGCGAGTTTGGACATCTCGCCTCCCCGGATTCTCATTCAAAACAAGGCGACTAGGTGAGTTTGTAAAAAAACGCCTTTCATACCCGGGAAGACGAGAAGACGAGAATTGGAACATCACTTTCTCACCTTCTCGTACCCGAGAAGTTGAGAAGACGAGATTTGGAATCTCGCCTTCTCATCTTCTTCTACCTGAGAAGTCGTGAAGACGAGATTTGGAATCTCACTTTCTCAACTTCTCGGACCAAAAAAGTCGAGAAGACGAGGAATCATCTCGTCATCTCGGTGGCACTTTTAAGCTTCCGTAGGGATGTCATTTGGATCTGCAAAGACCGAATTAATACCCAAATCCCAATCGTTTTAAAAAAGTTCCCGGCGGCCTTTTTAAAAAGGTGATTAACCGCGTCTTTTTTTGAAAGGGAAGGTGTGTGGTTTTAATAGAAGATCACATCTCTAAATCTTACATCAGATAATATTATTATCATTACCATAGAGTCGATACAAGAAACATCTCTTTTTTAACATAATTATGTTCATGATCAGGACAACGTGTGTTTGTTTGAAGAAAAACCTGGGAACCGCATGCCAAAGGTAGGTTATGCATGTATACTGACGATGCTGCGATTGTATTGTTCGTCTTAAAAATCATCGTCTTTAGGGTTAATTTGAACTCCTACAGATCCTTCTTTCCTTCCTGGAATTGGTCACCCCTATAAAGTATAATGAGAACGGTTCTTCGGTTGCAGTGTAAACGCATCAGAATGACGTTTTGTAACAACCCGGAGCGCATTAATACTGAATTCCGTGTATTTTAAGGAAAACGCGTCTAAACAGGGAAGATCAAACTTGGCACTCTACCGATGCACTTATTCATTAAAAAAAAAAAAAAAAAAAAATAATAATAAAATACGTATCTTGTAGTGAGGAAGCGCAACAACCGACCATGAAAATATGCATTCTATATTTTGAACAGTTTCTGTTTGTTTGAGAGAAATTTCTGAGTTCATTAACGTAATACGAAATAAATTAGAATAACAGAAGAAATATGTAAAGACAAAGACAATAAAATAATATTTTGCAATTAACATAATTTGGAATGCAGGAGACTGCCACTACACAAGCAAATTTAAGTCCTTCTACGTCCTCTCAATTGGGTCAGACTGCTTTATATCGACATAAAGCAGTCTATTTGGCGATTTCTACATTTCAGAGAGGAGGTAAACGACGCCTTTTAGAGATTTTCAGGGAAAACATTCCTCATTCCCTTTAAATCACCCACTCTTTGTAAGGCACTATTGGAAATTTGCATTCTCTAGTGAAATAGAAGACATGGTGATGGTGATAATAATCATATGTACAGAAAGTACTGAGAGTAGGGGGGTGGGGGTCCCCTTCCCCATTTCCGCGGCCCATACAGTAACTTTGTATACAACAATAAATCCTCGACTTGTCAATGTCTAATAGTCACATCTATATAATTATCATTCATCTTTGTCCGCAAAGGTGGAAAAAACTGTTGTATAGCTCACGGGCTTGTTTGCACTCGTATGGAATTATTTTTCCTTTTTTTCTAAGAGAAATGAACACCCTTACATTTATCTTAACGACCTCCCTGTAACAATCTGTCATGTTCGTTGAGTTCAACTTGAACTTATTTGCCGCGGCATTTTGAGGCGACAGCACAACAGTATTATTACTAAGGCATTGTGTATACTTGTTGGCGGGAACGTGTGAGCAAATGGCGCTACAGTACAGATGAGTAAATCAGAGAAGAGGGCGTTCATTAAAAATTAACGGTCGCAACATCAGAAAGTGTGACTTGGATAGCACTTAAGTGATCTTCTGCAAAAAAATAACAAATAACGCCATTGTTCCTCCCCGCACATATCATTCAGACGGAGATCGAGGGAGAAACGGAGAATAATTAATTCCTCGAGCGACAGCTTTCCATATCAGTGGGTGAATACAAGATGGGTCAACACACGACAGTGTATACAATGAATGGATGGATGGATGGATATATTACGACCGTTTAAAGGGGTGAGTCGAAGCAATTATGCAAGTCCTCTATGGCGATAAATCATGCCGTAGAATGCTTTCTTTGTTATATTAAATACAGATAATGATAATGGATTAGATGAATAATTTTTCAATAGAAACACTTTCTAATTTTCTTTCATGTTTCGATCCGGTTACCGTATTCTCAATTTTGTGATAGCGTTGATTCATCTTTTGGGTATCCTAGATGTAGAGGAATAAGAAGGAGCACATTCTCTGTACAATATGGAGCCACCCATACAATCATGACTGTGGGAGATGAAAAGCGAACTGAGACACTGTAATACCCGGGTCTCTCCAACCGGAATAAATTATTGAAGATGTGCATGTGAACCACTACACCAGGGGTTACACTATTCTCATGCGAATAATGCAGTAGGGTCTGCATTTTAACATCCTATTCGAGGGACGGGTTTCCGTCACTTATTGTAGTCTGTGTTGTTGTGTCTATGAGACAAGAGAGGGGAACGTAGCCGCCTAGGTCGCATTCGAAACCCACGACATTCGGTTCGACAGGCTGATCCTTCACCGACAGAGTCAACTTAACTCATTTGATTTTTTAAAATCTGATTCTTAATTCAAATCATCGGAAACAAGTAATATAAAGTCTAGTGTTTTTAAGAACATTCTTTTTAAAAGAAACCCCGATCTATTCTTTAATTAGGTTCCTATGAAATGCGACATCCGTTTCCACAAAATACCTGTCTTGCGATTTCATCATTTTGAAAATATACTTTTCACAACCTCCCTTTGATCATTTGAGTGGGTTTTCATCAGAGCAAAGTCTAATCTCTGTCAATAATTGATTTCATTCTTCCATAATCCGGCATTTTCCTGAATTACTCCCACTAAGCATTAGCTAGAAGATGTTGCAGATTGATTGAATCTCATTTTAAATTCCGGCTGTGTTCTGTATTTTAAATGTAATGAAATTAATTTTGTCATTGATTTCCTTTGTGACGAAAATATACATGATTACATTTTCCTTCTATCGTTTATCCTCTATTTCGGCAATAAATATTGTGCGATTCATTGTGATGCAAACATTAATGTTGTGCTCTTTACTTTTCAGCCTGTGAATCATTGATATGTCATATCAATGATTAATGATCTGATCATTGATCAGATCATTAATGAATGTTTGTTCTGGCGCAGCGATCACGTACTACTTTTAACAAAAAGTGTTACATTAATCAGGGTTTAAATAGATTGATTCATATTTGTGGCTAAAGTCCATATAACCTCTTGATTAATGTCTCTTCGTGATAAAATGACCCCGAAATTTGTATCCGTTGAAATGCACTCTCAGAATGATCCTTAACAAAAAAAGTCCCATGTATGGTTCACTTTCATGTAAATAAAATTGCAAAGACTTACAAGTACCTTAGGCTCTATAATTTCTGTTGTCTGGTCCGTCCCCCTTATAAATATGTGGACATTGCAATAACATATTATGCAATCCGAACATGCTTTCTACATGATAATATAACAGATTACTGCAATTGCGCAAGAGTTTTTTTCTTCAAAAGTTTTTGCCAATGTGTTTTTAAATGATTGCGAATTGCGTTTTTAAATTATAGTAACACCTCTATATAGGAAAAATAAAAGAGACCCTTCCGCTTTTTGTTTGATAGTTTATATTTGTAGCTTTTTTATTTTAATTTAAAGCCCGCAAAAGGAATGCAGGTGGAAAGGAGAGATTGAGAGAGAGAGAGAGAGAGAGAGGAACTGAGAGTGCGAGAGAGAGTGAGAGAGAGAGTGAGAGAGTGAGAAAGGGAGAGAGAGGACTGAGAGTGCGAGTGAGAGACAGAGACAGACAGAGATGGATTGATATATTATAGGGAGAGGAAAGAGAGAGAGAGAGAGAGAGAGAGGGGGGTAGAGAAAGGAAAGGGAGAAGGGGTATAGAGAGAGAGAGAGAGAGAGAGAGAAACAGGGGTATGGGCGAGGAAAAGAAAGAAGAAAGGGAGTATGTGGAAATCTTTATTGTAATGTTTTGATAAAAGTGTTTTGTTTTCCTCGTGATCTATTCTGGCAAATTACCGTTATCCAGGTTAGATGTGGAAGTATTACTGATGACAGGTGTTTTTCGGTTTGTTTTTTTCGATTAAAAAAAAAAAAACTATTTCAGTTTTCTTCTTTTGTCGTCTCTTCAATCTCTTCCTCTGTTCCTTTTTTCATCGAATTCTTCTTGCTCTCTTCTGGTTATCGCAAAGAATTTTTGAAAAAATCAACTTAGGAAATTTCGATGTCCTTCTGCGTCACCAAAATTAGACATCATGACGATGGTGTACGTGGTATTCTGAATACGCACACGAGTTACGTTACACAATTATTCCTGTAGGCAATATACCATGGTATTGATGTTGGCTTTTCATAAGTCTTCGCGTTGTATGTTTTTACTACTAATATGGCTACACCACCAAAAACAGTGATATCTGGGAATTTCCTCTCCTTCCTCTTTGAACGCAAATGTACATCTCAATTTTGTAGTTATCTGACAAAAAGAAGGAAATAAAAAGTCTTTTACATCCGAAATATGATATTATACTGTAATAAGGAACTTGTTTTTGATTTTTCCCCTTCTTTTTAGTGAAATGGCCCTTATATCTTTATTCAGAGGCGGCCATACTGCCGGTGATCGTCCATGGTTAATCTACATTTTAAGTATGAATATAAACAATATATTCACGGGGCGTTGACTGAACAAATCTACAATATTTATTCTTGAGCAAAGCTTTACTCTACAAATTTATTAACCAGTTGACTACTGTATTCTCTCAATCCCATATGCATTACATGGGGGACCCCTCGGTTGCAGTAGACAAAGGGTTAACAAACCTATATATTGATTATGATTGTTAATAACAAATGCTAGATTTTGAGTAAAAACTTGAGTCTACCCTTCCATATTCATCCCCTTCTCTCTCTCTCTCTCTCTCTCTCTCTCTCTCTATATTGATATATAAATGTATATGTGTGTACCAATAATGTATATATAAATATAATCTTCTGGAGAAGATGACTCTTAAAACGTTATGTGTCTTTCCGTGGGGATTTCCAATGGTCAATATCAAATACAGTGTTTCATCAACCCTGAAAGAACCCGTTATACTTTATACCTCTAACCCTGTACTATACTTAAACCCGATCCCCAACTCTTGATGACCGTCAAATATTTATCTAACCTGATAGCAAAGACTTTCGATGAATCAACCTGAGCCAATTTGCATAGCCTAGTTCGCCCCTTATACTGTGCGAACAATGCAATCATTTGTAACGTGATCCGAACATGCCATCTATGGGTTACACAATAGTTTTTGCTTTGCAATTGCCTTACAGTACATTTTTGTGATCATATTGTAGAAATTCATGTAATGAGAAAATGTAGCTTGGAGCAAATGTCCCCAAAGCAAAACACATCGAAAACGTGGAGATCCGCAAATAAAAAGGACTTCTTTTATAACATGAATATAAACCTGGAGTTGCAATTTTGTAAATTAACGGCGCGAGCAGACCAACATATTGCATCAGTGCAATTAGATGATAACACGTTGACAAGCAGTGACGTGTGAACAAGTCAACGCCCATCTTTATGTTCCATAACTTCCATATAAAGCTGCGGTCACCCCTTCCTGAAAACAAGTCCAATAATTGAAGGTTATATAAGTTTCTTGTTTTACAAATTGATAGTGAAATGAAATTGATTAAAAACAAAGTTGACTATGAAATACATAAAGTATCACATTTATTGTGTGATGTGAGGTTTAGAAGAAATAAAAATGATAGTAAATTATGTTGTATAGACAGTTTCATGTCACCCTCAAATTGGTGTTGTTGGCATTTCGACTTCTAGAGAAACATTATAATCTCATGAACAAAATGGAAAACTCGCCAGAGCTGACCATCTGTTTACAATTATAATACCTACATAGGAGTCGCTATGTCAGACGTGCTGTAGCATCACCGGGAAAAAATGTAATGTTGAAGTATTGTATGAAAGAATGCTATAGTTATTCTTTAATGAGCATGTGCTGAGATGGAGGAAGTTACATACAGGTGGTTACATACCACTGTTTCTTGTTAGCTCACTAATGATTACGAGATCGATGATGTCACAAGATGAATGAGATCTTGAGGCTTTGTAGGGTGGGGCTTAAAAATATTTAAAAATTTAGAGATATATTCAGATATTTCAATAACAAAAACATGAGTTGAATGCAGCCCTGCACATCAACTGGAATCAACAGTACTTACATTTGGATGTCACCCGACCTTAAAAAAGAAATTCAACCCTAAGAGCAAGTTAAAAAATAAATGAATACTACTAAGTATGGTAATTGATTAACGTGTTTGAAATTTGTAGTGAATTAGAAAAAGTAAAGAACTACCTTTTTTTTATTTACTAGAATGCTGTATTTTGCCCTTCTGTTCACATTGTTTTTAAATGGAAAATACGTTATTTTCGAAAAATTGTTTGTTCGGGCTTATTACATAAACATTCAACACAAGGCTAACAATCTCCTTGCTAATGCATAGTAAAAAAAACACTATTCTGCTCGCTATTTAACCCATTGTTTACTTGACATAGTTGTCTCTGCATTAAGCCTATATGAATGAGAAAAATACAGTAGTCAGAGGGATAAACATAAGGTGAATAAATACACACAAACACACACACACACACACACACACGCACACAATAAATACATACACCATGTACACAGCAGCAACAATAGAAACAAAAACAACATGTGACCGGGTCTTAAAGGTACAATGTCCCTTTTGCAGCCAACATCAAATTCTATAGAACTTTGCAGTAATTATGAATATTTCATGTATGTCCTATCTGTGAAATTTAAACGTCAGCAGTGTCCTAATATTCAACTTATGCAAAGGAAACCTGTTTACTTGCTAGACTTTGCTGTCAGACACTATTGAGGGACTGACCGGCTTTTTTCATCTTTGGTAATAACATACATAAAATGAGCTGTAAAGGGTACATGATCATTTGTCTACATCAAAACCCACTTTTTGTAATTGCCAAAATTAAACTGATTGAATCTTTGCGCAGCATAAAATGTACGACCATTCGGTACAATAGTCTGAAAAAATCAGACTATTACTCACTGGCTCTACAGCTCCTAAGTCGTTTCAACAACTAAAAGTCGTTATTTTCCCACTTAAAGACATTTTCAAGCCCCCCTTTTTAAGGAAGTTCTAAGTTAGTGTTGTCTTTCAAATGCCGTTGGAATTTAACCTTTTCATTTTTGGGCTTGTAAATGGGACATAGTACCTTTAACCCATCGGATCCACACGGCTGTTTCATTATGCCCGATGTCACGGTTGTTTATAGACGAGCATACTTAGCTTGATTTTTAGCACGAACTCATCGTTCTCGTTCTAATAACTGTGTAAAAAGAAAAAAATCTCAGCGACGAACAAGTGGATCAATAATTTCAGTGGTACTCTATGAAGCACACAGCCTTGGACATGTTGGAGGGAATTTTAAAGAAATTGACCTCTTTCAAGATTATAACGATTGCTTTTATTAGTGAGAGTACTATCGGTAAACGGGTAAACGGCGCCATTTCTATCCGTAAATGACGTTGTCATGGGAACCTAGTTGTGATGGACATGATGGAAACGTGTCAAGTACTAATCCACAAAAGTCACTCTTGAATGGTGAAAGATGTTTAGATGGCACGTTTGGATTCATTCTAGAGTGAATCACAGTGGATAAACTTTGATAATACCACACACTTGCTATAAAAGGAATAATTAGAATGATCATTATTTCTCTATACAGGAATGATTAAGATCAAAAAATTGTGATTACGGGAACTTAGAGAAATAAACTGGACACGAATCTGAATTTATAAACAAACAAATGGCAGGTGTAACAACATAACTGAATTGTGCCCCTCATCGAAAGAGAGAAAAAAATTATAAAGATGAGAAAAAAAAAGAGAAAGTCTAAACACGAATGCAAAGACAGTCTTCTCATAGATCAACTCAATGGCAATTTCATTTCCCTATCGCATAACAATATCATTGTAATGTTCATTCATTTCAAAGTTCCAAGTCAAATGAAGACCCCCCCCCCTCTCCCCCGAAGCAGGGGGGATCGACGCTTCGCCAATGGCCGTGTGTACTGCAATCACTTTACAATCACTGAGGAAATTAATGCAAGACAAATTGAATAGATAATAGGGTGCATTCGAAGTGACACGTGGCAATTTCTGCACGTGTTACCTAGCTACAAAATACGTAGGAGTCTTCAACAGGATAAATCTACTAGATATTATCCTCGGTATCTTAAGCTCTCTTGATGATAAAAAGGGCGTGAAATTTAATTGCAATATTGATGATTATAATGATTAGTAATACTTAAAGTGTATGTAAATCATTTTGCAATCCCTTAGTTAATCGCGACTAATATTCATCGCGGGAATCGCCCAAATTGTTGATATTGTCAACTAAAATTCAAGCTTTTCGATATGTTTTCTTTTATTTACAGGTCAGGTAACTAGGTCGAAAGAAGCTCCCGGCTAAAGCGGTTCATCATTATGGGTAAACTTGGAATCAATAGGCACGCATGTACAGCACTCGACTATGCATGAGGATGACATCACATAGTTTTGAAATTCATCATCCCACCTACCTGGAGATTTTTACCGAAGATAGACGATATGACTGTCTCGATGGAAAGCAATCTGTATAGTTGTGATTAGAATGTGAGATAATTGACTAGAAGCAGATCACATCTCAGATATATAACCTTATGCAAGCGGTGAATGTCGACTAGAATCAGGATATTAAGAAATGAATTATTTTTATAACAGCTAACAGTCTGTTGATTCACCTTATAGAATCAAGGATCGTCTCAGAGACTTCGAATTTCAAAAACAGAACTTCGCACAACGAATACTACTCGACTGCCCCAATAGAAGCTACGATTATAATCGTACTAAAACTACTCTTAACAGAACGTAGGGTTAACGATAACCGTAAGTCTGAATGCACTCTTTGTGGTATGGAAGGTTTGAAAGGCAGTTCCGAGTATATGCGTTTTTCAATTTTCAAATTCGATGTAATCAACATTCATCGTCGTAAGCATCGTCGTTAGCGTCACCGTTCACAATATCATATCATCGACGTCAATCTAACTATCGTCGAATAATACGACATATTTCATCGTCGGGAACATAGTCTTTAGCGACATCACTCACGATATCAGTATCATCCAAGCATACCACAACAGAATTTAACGGGCACAGCGTCATTGTCGTTCACGAGATCATCTAAGCATAGCACCGACATCACTGACCAGCTAGAATGGGGTGTGGATCGAGCCATACTCAGACCGCATTGATTCGTGACATGTATCGTGAGCCAAGCGAGTTTGACACATGCACCTCCGTCATCTCGGGAAGGGATTACAGAGGCGAACCAGACGGGAAGGAAGTCTCATCGGCAGGTGATCCATTTTGTTTATCAATTTTTATTTTCAAAAACTGTATTTTTTTTGTTGGTTGAAATCTGCCCAAAACATTTTTGAAGAGGAGGTCCAATGTTTGATAAAGTAACTGGGGGAATTCTGAAAACGTGTGAAAGGCAGAAGGGGGAAAACAGGTAAGGAAAGAACAAAGCAAATGCTTGAAAAGAAGAAAAAAATCTTTGACTAATGACCTGTAGTCAAGTTGGGGCATGAACAATAGTTTTACTCGTTACAATATGCAATGAGACACACGTAAACTCTGTGTACATTACTCTACAGATTAGGCTGTTCATTACTGAACAGAAGGAGTATGTTAGCCAAGGTTTGTAACGTAATGAAAAGAACTAGGTATAATGTTTATAAGTATTATAAAGTGGAAAAGATTTTTTTTTTTTTTAATGGGTAAATGCTTGTTTAAAGCTAACTTGTGTAGATTATTGGTAATATTGGGAGGTATTTCTTTCGTTCAACCAAAATTTCTGCCTTCTGTCGTTAGCGATATTATCAGGTGAATAACGATAGCCGGTGCACTAGATAAGACGGATAAAAAAATAGGTGAAAATATTTGAACGAGGGATGAAAAAAAAAACACGTCAGTATTGTTTTGTATGAGACTAAATGTCTTTGCCATAGTACCCAGTTATAATTTCCAATCTATGATATTTCCAATGCAGTATTATAAATGTATTTTTGTATTCAGTTTTATTCATAATACATGTTTCAAATTTTTTATTAAGCGGACATCTAACATTGTTCAGTGTAGTGTAACTTCAAAATTTAATGGTCTCTCAATTTTCATTTTTTTTTTATCCAGTTGGTGATCATCAAACCAACAGTGAGCCTCTCCATGCGAATAAGAAGCCGGCTTCAAGATCACCGTTTCCTCAAAGAAGCGAAGACAACATCAGCAGAAACAAAACACCTGGAAGACCCGAAACCTATAAAAACGGGAAAAGAGTTAACTTCACGGCTCTGAGTGAACACAACGAGCACGATGTCGGTGGTGATCGACATAAGACGACGAGGACCGCAAACACGGGTGACAGTGTCAGGGTAGACCTCGTGCATGAGGTACCTGCTATGAGAGGAGTACCTGACGAAGACCGGGATCTCCTCGTAGCGACGTAGTCCTTGGTTGTATCAATATGCCCATGAACAACCTTTAGGTCAGTTCAAGAGCGGAACGATTCCAGACGTTGAGGTCGCTCTGCAGGGTGCCCAAGGTGTCCGCCAGGGTAAAATTTACGCATGGGCGCAATGTGTTTGGTTAAGAAGTAGGAGCGCTCGAGTCCCCTAGCAGAGGTCTCCTCTTCCTCTAACCTTCTTGTGCCTGAGACGTTCCATATTATTCCTGCATTTTCCTCATCTCAACAGTTGAGCAGTGATTGGATAAAACATGAACAAGCTACGGACGGCGTCAGAATTCGTCAAATTCATTGAATGATTATCACCATTGAAATGGACACTGAAGAAGAAAAGCGAATGATGAGCATTTATATATTTTTTAAATCAAATTGGAACTTCCGGAAACTTAGCCGCACATACAGAGAGACAGAGAACGGAACAGTGCATGGTTAATATTTTAGGCGTTTGGTTAACAGAAGTCATGACCCGAATCTCGATTGTAATTCATGGATCACTATATAATGTGCAATGGTGCTCAAGACTAGTGATGGAGGTTTAGGCCAAAACCTAACGATCAAACATATCATTTTAATTGATTTTTTAAATAAATAATATGTAATCATTTCATCGTATGTGAATAGATGGTAACCATTTTTTAAAAAACAAATAAAGGGCACCGATCGAGTCTTTAATGATATGCCATTATGCTTTTGTATTGTCTTGATTGAATGCAGTGTAGTGGCTTCGAAGGAACCCGGGGCATAATAACCCCACCCCCTCATCCGAAAAAGCAAAAATGAACAAAGAAAAAAGGAGAACGGAATACGGTAAACAAAGGCAACATGGAAAAAAGATAATAGGATCCATCCAACACCCTCCCCTAAAATTATGTGAAACTTCATTAATTCGCATCTCATACACATAATAACACCGCCCCTTCTCTCTCTCTCTCTCTCT
>BEXV01001675.1:64626-79142 GCA_003118195.1 Hemicentrotus pulcherrimus
TCTCTCTCTCTCTCTCTCTTTCTTTCTCTCTCACTCGCCCTCTCTCTCTCTCTGGTACCTGTGCCTCTATAGACCAATGATACACCGCTGAATGGAATAAGGTGTCAGGCTAGCTTAAGCAATCAATGTGTCACTCATAAGAAACGCAACGAACGCAATCACAAAGACTTTCGAGACACCAACATCGGGCAATTTATACCACTATAGCCTTGTTCGTCCTTCTTTCAAACTTGCGAGCTTTATTTACAATGACACATACGCAAATATGATTTATTCCATAGGCAATTATAGAATAGGGTACTGCAAAATGAATAAATAAATATATATGTAAATAAATAAACACATGCATGAATAATTATTGGGCAAAAGTTTTCTTATATCCTATGCCTGACTTGGACATGAATGATCGATTTTATTCGCCAAGTTTCCAAAACAAAACAATTTAAGCTTCATTATCAATGACCAATAAATAGATGGAATAACAATGAAAATGGACCTTGCATATAAAAACATCACTCTAAAATGCTTTCTCAAATGTCTTTCTTCTGCGCTAGCCCGAATGATTGGAAATTGAAAATGATTTGGAACTATGGACCGAAATAATTATTTGGAAAGGTATATATTTTATCATTTTATTCACTGTTGCACCTTAAAAATTGAAATTGTGTGTATATAGTCTGTGTTTCCAAAACTGTCAAATATGATCATACATACATTGGTGCTCATTTTTTTAAACTTTTACTGTATCATAATCACCTTGCATTATCATGATTATAATGAAAATAACCTATAATATAATTATGAACAGTTTAATTGCTTGTTTAATTATGATCAAAGGCTTTAGTATTTCTGCCTCTGTCGAGGAAATTTGGCTACATTTTCATTTTTTGTTTTCTTGCTGAAAGTTTGGTAATATATTGATGTCACAATCGATATATTCCCCATTATGATTTTTCTCTCATACTCCTTTTCTAATTTCATACCGTCCTGTAGATGACGCGAATCTTACCGTCATCATTATTACAGCTTTGCTAAATTGATACAATCATGTGATAACGATGTGGATTAATTTCTTATGATATCATGTTATGTTAACAATTTGTTAAGTTTATTATTAAAATACAGCATTTTTAAAAATGACTGTTTGGTTTCTGTTTTTTTATCAACAAATTGTCCGTACCTAATGAGCCTTTAATGAAATTGACATTCTAAAGCACTTAAAGGGATCGTTTGAGAATGTTAAATCCGAGATACACGGCCCATCGTGCAATCAGTGTCTGTGATATGGTGTAACATTGAAGCCCTAGAAAAATTGCGCTTCATAATGATCATGAAGTGCCTCAAAAAAGTAAAAAATCTTACCATACCCGTTTCCCCCAATAGACTGTAGTGTTATGAAAACCGATAGGCAAACGCAAAATTTGGTTTCGATTTCAAGTCATAAATATCTTGATAATCAGACAGGTGATCGGCTTGTAAAAGACAACAAAGTAATCGGGTTCCTGATTGACCTAAAGGTTTATAATTGTTATTGCGGCAANAGAAGATGCATATAAACATGTATATAATGAAATAAATGAATACAAACTGTTCTTTTATAGTAGGGTTTACTCTAAAAGTTGACATGAATTTGTTTGTGTTGTGTTTGATGGTATCAGTCAAAACCTACTTATCTAAACCTTGTGTTTGAAAATGTATCATATGTGTACCTGTTTCTTTTTCCTTGTGTCTTTATTCATAGGGCGGGAACAGATGATTGTCCTCTATGATGCAATATTGAACCTGACATGTTTAGTTGCCTGCAGTTTTATGCCTTCATGAAGATCCCCACTTCCCACAAAATCCTTGGAAGAGAAAAGTGTTTTCACTTGCGATTCCTGTTCTACAAAAACATCAGAGACTGAATTTGAACTCTTCGGAATGGAAGAAGGGAGTTTTTAGGAAAGGCCAACCTCCAATTCAGTGTATGACATAATGAAGGCTGGGGCGGAAAGCTTTATCGAGCAAGCCTCAGCTGGATCAACGTCTGTTTTGACGGAAACAGATGCGTCCACCAACGGAGGATAAACCTGCTTTATACAACAAACCACCAGGTCGTCTACTGGGATTATATATTTTATCATCTTATTTTCACCATTACCTCTTCAATAAGAATTGTTATTCTAGAAATATTTTTGAATTTGATTGTACCTACATTATATTGATGTTTCATGTTATGATGTTAGTTTTTATGCTGTTGAGTCCAGTTCTATTTTTCATGCTTGTGATCTTTCTCTATCATTCTCTCTCTCTCTTTTCTCTCACACTCTCTCTCTCTTTCTCTCTCTCTCTCTCTTTTTAAATTATTATAGTTAAAGCGTACCCATCAACTTAAAAAAACAAACAATTTGTGTGTGTAGCTAGAATGTATAAAATAGATGTCACAAATCTTTACCTGGCATTCTATAAGTACCGTAATCGGTGAAGGAGTATGAAGAAACGAGAGGAAGGCATTTAAGCCCATGTATAGGGCTTGCATAGAACCCAATAAGGTCTTGGGTTGTGTGTGAGCCCTGTTCTATGTGAGTGCGTTACCTAGTCTTATCAACAAGACTTCTTACTGTTCACTGAGAATGTATTTAAATTGCAATATCTCTTTGTAGAAGTAATGTTTGAAGCTCATACCTGTATTATGGATTCGGTATAGCCACATGTAATACCACCTTCCATCAAGAGTAAAATCTGTTTGAGTGATTGGTACGCTTTAATTTCTTGATAGTAATGAATGGTATTGAATTCTCGCGTTTCACAATACATGTACCACCAATGTACGTACCATGAGAGGCACCCGCGGGTCGACAACAATTTCAAAGGTATATGAGGATAACATTCTGCAGCTTCACAATAGATAAGCGAAATGATGATGTGCCGGGACTGAGCAGCGGCTAGCCGGGCGGGCTCCCAGTGTGCGGTAAATAACTAGCAAGCTGATTTGTCGAGAAAGTTGTCGACCCATCTCCCCAAATTACCCCGCTCTAGAGTGACTGTCGCAACTGAACCTAATGGGGGCGCAAGGATTGTGGAACGCGAGAATTGGTTAGGGAAATTATTTATTTGGGGGTACGTACGGTGTATATGTTATCCTTTTCCTTTGAATTGACTGCCTTCTCGGGTGCAGAAAAGTCCTTTACAGTTAGAAATTGTTTGTAATGTACATGCATGTCATCTGATCTTTCAGTAGTTTTAAATGTCTATTTGTCATCTACATGTATCATTAAAATCACTGAATATGATATGCACATGTTCATATGAGTCTAGTGTTTAATAAAAATTCCCCTGGATGTACTAGTAGATTTTTTTTTTTGTGATAGCTTGTACTGTTGAATCCTTTTGTGAAAATAATTACATTCGTAAAATACTGGATATGTGCAGGAAAGCGGAAGGGTATTGACGTGTATTTCTTGATGTTGGTTGTGATATCTCAAATTATTAAGGGTACAAGTAACAGACTGTAGTGAGCTTGTAATGTGTGAAGAGTTAAATTAAAATGTGCAATATATGAAATGATGACTGTACATGAATTCTTCCCCTTAACCCCTTTCAAACTTTGATGCTGTGAAATCTTTTAAAACATCAACAAGAAGAAGAAAAATAAAATAAAAATAAAATCCCTCCCATCTTACAGCAAGCCAGAAGTACTCAATACTGACATCTCTCTCGAGCTCAAATCCCAGTCTACTTTACTTTAAACTGGTTTCAGTAAACAAATTCTCCTGAAATGCTTCTTACAAAATGTCTTGACAAATGAAGTACATGTATATATTCCTGCTTGTACTTGCTTCATGGTGGTTATAAAAGATATTGTAATTCAGCAGTTTAAAAATGAACATTTTTGATTCAGGGCTACCTGTATCACAAAATGTTATGCAATGTTCAGCCATACATGAAAAATTGACTCGTCTCAAATTTATTCTGTTCGCTATATGAAGTGGATTAGCGTGCATGTACAGAATGGTGGTATTTTTATTGTGTGTGGAGCGAAATTGTAAAATAAATACTGATTCTCCAATATCGAAGATTTTGTAACAACAATGATATACCCTGTGAGACAACAAATTCAACATGTTTAATTTGGTCTGTTATTAAAGTGGTGCATAATACATTTAAAAAAATTATAATACCCTGTATTAGATGTGTTTTTTTGTTTAATCCGAAAATAACGAGACAAAAAAAAAAAAAAAAAAANAATTTTTTAACACTGGTACTCATTATTTGATATGAATACATGTTTTTATTCACAATTTCTTGAACATTTATTATTTTTTATTGATCATTGAATTGTTATCAGGGTACTGTATTTAGATTATTTGGATTGAGGTGGTGATGAGTAACATACTTCATGGATACTTTTTATATACTCCCAAATGTACCGTAGGTTATTTTTGGAAGCTGAGGGTGTTTCACATAAATCATAAGTTGAACTTATCTCTAAGTTGAACTTATCTCTAAGTTGGACTTAACAATTATGGAAAACCGCTAGCTTCTATGAAAATATTTTGTTAGTGTTATTTCAAAAGGTATAAAATGTTGATTCATTTCATTCATATCTTCTATTTATTTTCAAGGAGATTGCATGTTCTTAATGTGGAATTTATAAAAAGTCTAGAATACTTCAATTTTCGCTTTTGAATAAATTTTATTTTAAGGCCGCAAATGGGTCTCCATCATGTTGAAGTCCAACTTAAAGTTAAGTTTCAATTAGAATCATTGTGAAACACCGCCCTGATCAAAGTTTAACTTTCATCCATGGATTAATCTACTGCAGTGTGTTAACCATCATTTTCTGTGCAAATCCGTTTTTATTGTAAATTTGTGATAAAATGATTACACAAAATAAATTCAAGCCACAAAATCTTTGTTAGTTCATTTTGTAAGAGAATGATGGCATTTTGTATGAAATATTTAATTAACACTTTGTGTGCCATTAATATGTGAAATTAAATGTACTTGTACAGTTAACGACTAAATTATTTATACCCTTACCAATTTTTGACATTTTCGAGTATGTGAAAAATTGATTTGACATGATTCAGGTTTCTTGAGAATGTGAGAAGGTTACATCTAAAAGTATTCAACAAATGCCCTACTTTCATTCTTGAGTTAAAAACACACACACAAAAAAACCAATTAAGAATGGGAAAGCATTATTTTAGGTGTTTACTGTAATTCGACCCACTGTGACAGTTTATTGGTTGCTGTCAAGAATAATTTGTTTTTAAGATACATGCGTTGGGTGTAGTACAGGCGATGATGAAGCCCCTGCTCTATCTGACAAACTGCAACATTCCTGTACATGCTTTATCTCCGAGTGCGGGAAGGGCGTTTATGCTGTGTAAAAGTGTTATTACATGTTCAGTTTACCTCTGCACAAAATTCAACTAACCGGAAGGAAGCGTAAATACATGTCTCATAGTTTGGTCCAAATTATAATTTGACTTGTTCGATTTCTGCAGAGATAATTGAGGTTAGCAACTTTCTTGCTCACATTGTTGTAAAAAGTAAAAAGACACATAATTGATAACAGAAGACTGTCGACTTGTGCTAGTATTATGCACCTAATAAACTGCATTTTCAACATTACAAGGGTACTTTCTCTTGCCTCATCTCTTTTTCTCAGTTTTAAGCAACAAAGCACTTATGGTATACACTGATAAATGGACATTCATATGATTAGTGTCATCGTGTTAAACAATATTTAATACATCAAAATATTCCACTTATCACAGTAAAAGTATCAATATGTATCAGCAATATGACAAATGTAGCATCCCCTTCTCTCTCGTCATCCAATTGGTTTTTTTAATGGCTCATCACCAAAATTACAAAGAAATGTCTCCATTGTATCACATGATACAATATTGAAATCAAGAATCGTGAGAATTTTTTTTTTCTTTTGGAGGTACAGCCACCAAATTGTAGTCACCTAAATTGAAACAGGATACTTAGAGTAAAATTTGTGTAGTAACCTGATACTAGTTCATTAGAAAAATATCAAAAACATGCATAGAACGATACATGTGGGACTACAATCTACATGTACTACCCACTGCGACAGACCTGCTTTAATATAGTTGGTAAACACCCACATTTATGTATACTGTTTTGGGATTTTGTCTTAATAAATATATGAAGAGTGACATTGCACCATAACTTTTAAAAAACTAACAAAATAGTATCAACATATACATATACATTTATATCATTTTCAACAACATATTTGTGCATAGATGTACAGTTTAGCTTTCGCATTGAATGAAACTTTGGTGAAATGGCCACAGATTAAAAAGAAGCCTGGTTACTGGTAACCAATAGCTTTTACAGTGTCTCATTTTAGTGATGCTTCTACATCATCTTTTGATCCACAATGCTAAGAATTTGGCATTAATCATGAGAGAAAAAAAATCACAGCAAATTTTTAGTTAATTCACTATGCATTTTATGGTGCCGTTCTCGAAAAATAGCAATTTTGATTGAAAGTAATCACATAAGTCTCTAATTGGTAACGTGGTGTACAATATGAAATCAATATTTCCATGTACAAATTGGCTTTTTTTTTATCCTGTTGAATTTTGTAATTTTCTTTCATTATATGTTATTTTAATATTAAAAAAACGTCTCCTCTTACAAAAGTACTTTCATTACTGTACTTGAAATAGCAGTAATATGACCAAAAGAAAGGAAAAATGGAGTGGAGTTAGAGTTCACAGGGGTTTAATGTATAATGGAATGGAAAATTGGAAAACGATTACAATCGTAAAATTTAAAAATGACAAAGAACATACTCGCATCAACAATACAATATGATTTAATTTAGCATGATAAATGTACACCAATATTTTACAAAATATTTAAATGGGTGAATATATACAGATATATATGACTTTGTATAAAAGAAAAATTGCACATTTAATATATCTCTTAACATCTCACATGACTTGGTGGTTGTACGAACCATACTCCTACCACAATTGCTCTGCCAAAAGGGACTTTTAGATTCGCACAAAGTCAATGGGGATTGCTACGGTCAATGTCCTTTGAATGGACGTCACACGTATCAGTCCATGCAAATCTAAAAGTCCCTATTAATATCCTACATTGACAAAATTCCTTGCTTATAAGAGATCCGGTAACTTTGTCTCAGATTCTGAAACAAAGTCCTGGATTAAGCTCATGCTGCAATGATAATTATAAACCTTTAGGTCAGTCACGAACCCCATGACTTTTTCAAGCCCATTGCCTGTCCGATTATCAAGATATTTACGGTTGGATATCGAAATCAAATTTTGCGTTTTCTTAATGGTTTTCATAACACGATTGGGGAAAACGAGTATGGTAACACCGGTCACTCAAAGAATTTACCTTTTGAGGCACGTCATGATCATTTTGAAGCGCAATTTTTGTAGGGCTTCAATATTACACCATATCAAAGACACTGATGCCATGTAGGGCCATGCATCTCAGATTTAACATTGTTAAACGATGCCTTTAATACTACATCTAGCCCCAACCCTAAACCTGAAACCCACCTGCAATACCAACCCCAATCCTATATCTTTGAAGAAATCAAGCATGAAGCAATTGTCGCTAGAGCAAATATCGTAACGTCAAAATATTCTATCATAATGTCAACTGGTGGGACGGAAAACACTTAAATTGGCATGCCAAATCAGCGGATGACAGTTTTGGCTCCTGTAATGTTGAGCATCACCTACAGGTCTAGTGTACTTCCAAACATTGGCTGTCATGTTCTGTGTTGGGCGCAACTGAACACGATGCAGTCACAAGCTTTCTCCAACGCCTCTCAAACATCCATCCGGCTCAATGTTCTAAAATCTTCATGGTTTCAAAATAAATGGTTGGCAGGTCTGTGAACTGTTTTACCCGAGATGTTCAATAAATTCAAGTACAGCCATAAAAAGGCACATAGCTTGAAATCCTATCCATAAAACTGGCAGTAAAAGATAACTTGCCTCTTTAGTCAAGTAATACCGGTTGCAATCAAGCGTTCCACACCCATCTTTGGCAAGATGGCAGATGATCTTATCTAAGGGACAGGCTGTAGAAGAATATGTTGAAGCAAGGCTGATTTTTTCTGCTTGCAACCAGGCATCCACACCAATATTGGGGCCCTATGGCTTACAATCCTATCCGAGGGACTGGCGGTCGAGAAGCACATGATCAGTTCAGGCATTAAACTACTGGTCAGAGTAGTTTGGTAGAGACCAAAGCTTGGGAGTCCAATCTTAAATAATACAAAGAAAAAAAAAGTCCAGATCTTTAGACCACATTATTGGCTCGCTTAATCACGTTGCACCACATCTGTAGCGGTACTTGGAAGTATGGTCGGTTTACCCTGTAAATATAACAATTGAAAATACATATTCAAAACCGTTCAGTACTGGATCTTTTTTAAGGCACAATTGTCTCATGTTTTTTCTCCAAATTATGAACTATAATATTTCATTTTAATTTCTTCATTGTTTAATAAAATGTACTGTTTTTGAAGACAGTGTACATGGGCAACAATGTTTGTCAAGAAAATTGAAAAGCTGAAAAAATGGCAAATTTTGATTGAAAACATGTTTTTGTATCTCCCAATGTGTTGCCAATTTGAGGATTTAAAATTT
Source organism: Hemicentrotus pulcherrimus (assembly GCA_003118195.1). Lineage (NCBI taxonomy): Eukaryota > Metazoa > Echinodermata > Echinoidea > Camarodonta > Strongylocentrotidae > Hemicentrotus > Hemicentrotus pulcherrimus. Next base: position 73,293 of record BEXV01001675.1, read on the forward strand.
ATTTTCCCATTTAAAATTCCTGGCATCAAACATAATATAATCATGAAAGAAAAATTGTTTGCGTTATGTGCAGAATTTGTTTACGATCCTACTCATGGATCTGGCATGTTATTTAGAGACCTGAATCTAAAAGTGATTAAGCCAAACCAAACCTATATGTTAGAATTATCAAAAGTCAAAGAGGATCTCTCCTGAAGTCCTGACTAACCCCATGTTGCATTAATGAATATTTTCACCAACTAAACCTCCTGAAAGCTACCAACTTCACCCCTACTGAACTACTGGGTTTACAAATAGTGATCACAAAATGAATTAAAAAGCGTGTTACAATTTCGTTTTAATACATTGATGAATTGTATCAGAAATGTCTATGAAAACAAAGTTTCAGTTTGAAGAAATCTAATTTGGCTGTTCTTGGTCTAAATAAAACCCCACTGGAATTAAGGATCTGCAAACTGCACACAAAGGGATCTGTATAAGATATTACTTACGTTGGTTTTTCCACGGTGTCCTTAACCAAGTCCAGGTCTTTACCCAAGTCCAGGTCTTCCAGATTGACCATGACGCCCTCCTGTGTCATGCCAGACTTCTCCATGCACTCGACAGGGACCTTCTCGATCTGGTCCAACTCAAACTTCAGATTACCTGATTTTAAGAAGAATATATTATCACAAGATAATCAGAGCTGTACTTTTTTTACATACACGATTCAAAACACAGGAATTCAAGGTTGATTAAATTAACGAAGATAGACATCACAATACAAACACTTACTTTTAGTTCTTAGTACGGTACATTTAAAAGGTTTTAAGAAATTGGATAAGAAAGAGAATTTGGTAAAAGCATTCCAAACTGGTCTTTTTGAAAAGTGATATATTATTGTTTAAGTAACCCAAGCATGTTGAGTAATGTGTGCAGCACTTTCTAATGGCAAGAAAACAGTGCTACCGGTATATTAAATGCTTTTGGATTAACTTCCAAAATATCAAATCCTGGTAGGATGCGGCCGTCATTGTTGGTCAAACAATTTTTGAGCGTCAAGTAACGCCTGGCTGTAATGCTCCCCAGGGAGTGGAGATTATGCACACAGTGTGTGCGGGCAAGCACTGAATCCAATGATCGGGGTAATAGTATATTTGTAAAGGGCTATATAAAAGCTAAATATTATCATTATATCATTCTTTACCTTCTACGATATCTCCCAGCTTGCAGGCCGTCTTGTAGCACATGTCGCTGGGCCAGAAGGCTGGCACGGAGGGATAAAGACGGCAAGTATCCTGGGCCGTATGAAGACCAAGTCTATGAAGCAGGGTCTTGAAGTGAGTGTCCTGGTGGGCATTCTCAGAACTCTCTGTGAAGGGGATGATCGGCACTGACTTTCCATCGGCTGTTTATGGATGAAACATGAATAAGATAGATAGTAATTTATCGACATAATAACAAGATACAAACCAATACGTTTCCAATGTTATCTGATGAAAATTAGTGGTTTTATAGCAAACTATGAAACTTACTATGTGAAATAGCCTTATCTGCAATAAGTGGAAATGTATCTCTCTCTCCAAGTGCCATATCGTTTGACATTGGCGATCATGCTGTTCCACAACCCTCGGCTCTTAGCCTTCTGTAATAGTACCACTCCCAGTTCTTTCACTCCTCTCTCTTCCAAAAATTTCTGCAGACTGTCCATCCAAAGTTTCCTCCTTCTTCCCCTACTCCTTCTTCCCACAATTTGCCCTGTCAAAGCAAGATTCTCTAGGCCTTCTTTACGTGTAATGTGACCCATGAACTTCAACTGCCTAATCAAAATGTATACCTCTTTTAAAAAGAGTTAATTACAATGTATGCATGCAGGAAAGGGTGCTGACGGATGATTTGAATACTTACAGACACAGTGCCATATGTGTGGCTCTCCTACATGTACCTTCGGGCAATCTGAGGAAAATACAAAGAAGAGAAATATCATAATACAGTGTAACCCTGTTAAAACTTATTCCGTGAGGCTACAAACTTTGAACTTCACTAAACAACAACATTATGTCCTTGAGCAAGGCATTTCATTGACATTGCTCTTCTTCACCCAGGTGCTAAATAGGCACCCAATAGGATATGGAAGTCAATGTGATTGGATCAGCATGTGCGCACATGTATGAAAGCGACTGGCTGAAATGCTCCCCAGGGTGTGGAGAGTGTGCATTGTAACGAGCTGAATAGTATTTGAATCAAGTGACCGGGGTAATAGTTATACAGTTAGTGCTTTGGATTTTCCTTCAAGTATGAGTTTACACCCTTGTGCTCAAAAAACAGATGATAAGGAAGGTTGCCCTGGCAACTGGGCAAGAGAATTTGTACCATGATGGTGTACATATTCAAATAATATAGTGATTAATTTTTTTGCTAATGCTTACTCAGTTTGAAATAGCAGATTTCGAGAAGTACATTTTGCAGTTCAGCAATCTCTTCTCCGAATCCTGAAAAATAAAATAGAAATATTGTAGAATAGTTAATATAAGACATAGGTTAAGGATAAATTATAGCTCAAGCATTTCAAAATATAAAGCAATATTTTGAAGAATTTAAAACAAATCGTTTTTCTAGTCTGCACATCATGAAAGTGTGATGTCATATTCCATATAAATTTCTTTTCCACCATCTGTCTACGTTTTTTTAGTAGCCAGAATATTAAATCTATCATATTCCAAGAAGAATTGCAGATTTTTGCAGATGCAGATGGTTGTTTCGCTTGAGATGCTTGCATTAGTTTTTTTTTCTTCTGTTTGAGATACATGTACATACATCTACTTTCAATATTTTATACATTTACAAAACAAAAATCAATAGTATAGAGAGAGAGAGAGAGATATTTGAAGGCTCTTTTTACCTTTTAGTCTAAGCGCTGCCAGGCAATCCTCGACACTGAGATCCTGGATTGGTTTTGCTGATTTTGAGGATGAGTGTGAGGTCTCTAGTTCTTCTTCTTCAATGTCGCTCTCATCCCTCGGCACAAAGAGGCCTTTAGCAATGCTTGACATCCTCATCATCTATTGGAAGAAAATAGGTATATGCAAACATACTGGATGTTATCATCGATTGATAAATACTATCATCAATATCATGACAGCCACATCAAATGACGTTGCATTACACATGTAAAGGAGGACTTATTCCAAGAGGGGACAAGAATTCCTGCGTCTGGAACCATTTGCAGATGTAAAACCCAATGCCTCAAAGTTCTGGATACTGCCCACACAGATTTCCGACCCAAATAAAAGAAGGCCTTTATTCTAACTCGACCAATCCATCAGTGTATAATCTACAAATAAAACCTAATAAATGATGTATTGTTAACTTAGGTTTTTGACCAATATCCATTACCCTATTATCCAATTAATGACATAGGTCACATACCCAATCTTTAATCTTTCTGATAATTTAAGACATTCTCTGTAATCATAGCATATAAATAAGGTTCAATTCTCTCGTAAAATTGAGGATGAGGACGAGTATGAAACTCTGAAACATGTCATGTTCATTCAAGTGCTACATGTATGTGTTTTTAATTTGTATTTTAAAACTTTGAGCTGGTTGCTGTTTAGTAATATGTCAATTGAACTTCTTTCAATGTCAAAATGCTAAAGGTTCTCTCCAACAACCCTTAAAAGTTATGAAAAAACAAAGCAGTTTCTAACCTTGTTTTTGCTAATTACATCGGTGACATGCTTCCTGTTAATAAAAGATAATAGTAGTAATATATATCAGTAACATATATAAGGCAGATAATAATATTCATTATCACACTACAGATAATACTAATCAGGGAAAAAATACACGGGGGCTTGGGCAAATTCGCCCCCATTATATGAAAAAAAGCGCCCCCAAAAGTCATATAAGAGCCCCCAAAAATTTGCATAGAGTTCAATGCAAGACAAATCAAATGGTGTTATTTTCATGCAAGCAAGCTCGAAAAGTAGCTCCCGAAACGTTTTTATTTTCCCTGATATACTAATATATAAAGCTCTTACTCCAATTGGTACAATGCACTGCAAGTGTCATCAATCGGTAGGCATTGGAGTTACAATACACTTCATGATTCAAGCAGTGAAAGCATCAATTTAAAGATTGCAAAGCATTTAAAGGCAGGCTTTACTTCTTCAGCCAGAAGGGATTAGGCCACCTAGCGAGGTCACTGTGACAGGTGGCTATCTCATTAACTCAGCTCTCATTTAACATAAGAACTAGATGGAATTTTGACTGCGCGCAGTCGAAAATGATGCCTCCCTCATAGAGCAATTTTACAAACCAAAACAGAAGAAATATTTCAAATTCAAGTTCAATTGTAATCCATTAACAGTTTTTCAGAATATTGTGATTACAAGCAATTTCTCATATACATGTATGACCCTTTGATCTTTGACCTCATGACTCTAAAATCTACTCAGTTCATTGGCTCTGCAAGATGTCCAGAGTTAAATAGTAATCCATCTGTCAATTCTAATGAGAATGCGTTCACAAGCTATTTTCGCACACATAATGAGCCAATGACCTGTGACCTTTGACCTCATGACCCAAGAATGTACTCAGTTCATTGGCTCTACAAGATACATACATGATCCAAGTTTTTCAGAAATCCATCAATCTGTTCTAATGATAATGCGATCAAAAGCTGTTTTTGCATACATAATGAGCCCTGTGACCTTTGACCTTGTGACCCCAAATTCTAATCAGTTCATTGGCTCTGCAAGATACATACATGACCAAAGTTTGGCAGGAATCAATTGATCGGTTCTTGAGATAACGCGATCACGAACTGTTTTTGCATACATAATGCGCCCTGTGACCTTTGACCTTGTGACGCCAATATCTAATCAGTTCATTGGCTCTGTGAGATACATACATGACCCAAGTTTGGCGGGAATCCATCAATCGGTTCTTGAGATAACGCGATCACGAGAACAGGACGTACAGACGTATGTACAGACGGACGGACAACCCGAAAACATAGTGCCTCCGGCTACTTTGTAACGGAGGCATAAAAAGAGAACCATGGGGGACCAACAGGCACCGATTGGGGAAGTTTTCTAAGTAGAGGGAGCAAGTAGCTACAAGTAGGACAGTGTGCCTTTAAGAATAGTTATGTCTCCGTTTGAATTGTTCCATTGATGATAACGACCTCTTTAAGATTAAGATAAAGCTTATTACATGAACAATTCCAATTAATTTGCTATAATGAAAGAAAGAAAGTGATTTTCAGAAATTAAAAAAAAAACTAGCGAGAGAAAAATGTTGCCATACCTCTTCCTGGAAGGGCTGATTCCATCAAGCATGGTAACCGTCTCCAGACACTTCTCCTTGTTAGCACTGCCCAGTACACAGAACTCATGTATGATGTAGTCAATCAGATCATGGGATTGCTGTGGATACCACACATAAACATTCATGTTAGCACATGAAACATAATTCCATAAAAGTTGGGTCATGTATCAGAAACATCAAAATATACTCCACAATGCAATTCACTTTCTATGATGAAGAAGACATTGTCACTTTAAGTCTACCTATTTCATCATCCATACCTCATAAAAAATCTGTACTCAAGGTCTAAATCCTACACAGTTTATATATTTCATCATCTATACCTCATAAAACATCTGTACTAAAAGTCTAAATCCTATACAGTTTTTATATTTCATCATCCATACCTCATAAAACATCTGTACTAAACGTCTAAATCCTACACAGTTTATATATTTCATCATCTATACCTCATAAAACATCTGTACTCAAAGTTTAAATCCTACACAGTTTATATATTTCATCATCCATACCTCATAAAACATCTGTACTCAAAGT
>BEXV01001677.1:6540-18130 GCA_003118195.1 Hemicentrotus pulcherrimus
TATGGTGCAGGGATCTACTTTGTAGGAGACCTTAACGGCAGCTATGCAAGGAGTAGTCAAGGTTAGTCACGATGCCTTAAAACAATGAAGGAAAAAGATTCTTTGATAGCTTTAAAACTCATAAAAAGAAACATTGCATAGAGATTAGAGAATCATTTTAAACTAGTTTTGAAGACGTAAATTGACAAGGAATATGTGAAACACTAAGACTACTACGGGACCCTGATTGTATACAACGTTTCTTTATAAATATGACGTCCAGACTAGGAACAAATATGTTATTGCTATATGATGAATTCTGTAAGGGCTAAATTCCTTCTTTAAATTGGAACCACTGGTATTGTTCTTCTTTTGCAACTATTCTCCAGTGCAAATTCAATAATATAAAATGGAAAAATTAACAGCAGATGCCCCAAATATTTGGGTAATAAACAATGATGATGAATTCTTCAATACATTAAAAATTGAATGATGTTCATAATCCTTTTTTTTTTTACATGTTGCAAATGTACATATACAGTAAGTGTATTGGGTGAACAAGTGCTTTCAAACAGCAATGATTCTATTGAATTAGTACAGAAAGTATGGCTTCATGCCAATAAGGCTTTTGAATGTTTTTGTTGAACTGCTGCCAAAGGAAAAATAAAGCATTGTCATACCAGTATGTTTACACACAGAAGTGAAACCACAATACAAAGTCTACCCATTATTAGTTATTGAATGACAGACATACCTTTGTTGTACCTTCCTGAAATTGAAATTAAAATTGGCTCATCTGCATATTCATAAATAACATAAAAAATTGTCAGTCTAGAAATTTACTAGATATTTGGCCTTTTAGTATGATTCTTTAAAATGATAATGATATTTCTTTATCATTAAATAAAACGCAAATTAATGAATAACATTTTGTGCAGTATGAAATTGTAAAACAAGAAACTTGTACATGTACAGTCTTGCTTGATTGAACTTATAGCAGTGGTCTGACAGATTGACAGTTCCAAGAAAATTTCTAACATGAAATAATTAGATAACAATTAAAAAAAACACTTAGTTTGTATAATTTTTACAGTGTGTAACGTTTCTTTTTGTGCAAAAATCTCCTTGATGTTTTTTTAAAAGCCGATTTATTGACTTTCAGTTTGTAACTATATCTTTAAATTGGGTTGTGATTACAGGTCATGTGGTAAATCTATGGAGATACAGTGAAGCCCGTCAGAAGCTCTTTATCTCTCGGTCATTCCTCTTCACCAATGTCATGGACTTTGTACAACTCAAGGAAATCTTGGAAAATTTATGAACTCATCTACTGAGAGTCTGAGACACTTCCATTTTGTAGCAAGACCTTCCCCCAGTAAGTATGATATGCTTGGTGATCATCAGGTCCCCCTATGCTTCCAGAACTTGAAAAATAGGAACACCAATGGTGCAAGTAAGTTCCATAGATGACCTTTTGGGTTTTTTAGCGGATGAGCAGGGGGGCCATGACCCCCTTTGACCCTCCTGGCTTTTCCTATGCATATCAAGCTCATGCACAGTGTGTGGTGTGTACACCTTTATTTCTTTCTCTCATGTGCAGAAAGCTGGGAAATAGATGCTTTCACATATAGTGTTAATACCAAAGAATGTTTAATAGTAAGGATACCAACGTTTGATGAGTAACCTTTTATGTGGCTGGCAGCCTTCCTTTTGAGATTGTATCATCTGTTCAGAGCAAGAAGGGCATTCGTTACCTCTGTGTTATACAGTGCGTCCCAAAAAAAACGAAACCGAGAATTATCAATGTTTTATCAAAACTTAATCACATTTATATTTAATAAATGACACATATTTGGAAAGCTTGGATCCTCTTCTTTCATTTAATGCAACTCATATGATGCATATTTCAAGCATGAGTGATTAAAACTCTTATAATTTAACTCAAACATGAACAATCAAAAGCTCTCTTGAATAATAGATTGATTGGTAAATGTTTCGAATAAGAAAAATATAAACAGTACAAAGTACAGGTAAATATATGTGGTAGGTTGATTCCTTATATGCATACTGAATTACTGATCTTCAAATAAATCAACCTACACTTACATCTAGGTGGGAATATGTGATGTAGATATGTAAAAGGTGACTAAAAAAATCAGTGTGTTGAAGGAATAGATCAAATTGGAATAGATTTTTAAAATGAAATGTAAGCTTGCCTCAATGTTATGCATCAATCAAGTGCTGTAATTCTTATATATATTTTGTTATACACAACATACAATTGCTGAATTGTAACATGCCTTTTTTTATATACCTTTATTGCAAAAGAAAATTATAATTATGCACTTGTTTGTATATGAACATATACATGTACATGTATGTATGTATTTCTGTATAAGAAGACAACATTTATTAGAAATGATTTTCAAATGTAAATTACGCATTCATTCCAGTTCTTTGGAATGTTTATTTAACTCTGCATTCAAAAATCAAATCTGTTGGGACTAAAAAGAACTTAATTATGCAAAATTGGACTTAGCAGTGGACATGTAAATGACACATGTTTTGCATAGTTTGGTTTTAGAAAAAGAACTGAATTGAAATTTGACTAAGCGTGACTTTGAGTTGTGTGTTACTGTGATGTGATAAATGTGAAATGGGTTAACCCTTATGCAAATGATCCACATTATAACTTCATTTACTTCACCTTGTGGAAGTGTCTGTCATGGTTTAGTGGTTCATTGACTTGACTCTCAATCAAAGGGTTAAGGGTTCAAATCCCAGCCTGGAACTAACAACCTTTGGCAAGACATTAATCCACTTTTGCCACTCTCCACCCAGGTGTTCGTAGGTACTCAGAAAAATATGAAAGTCATTATAGTTATCTCACGATTGTGAGCATCTTTAAAATGGCGAATGGCTGGAATGCTTCCCCAGGGAGTGGAGAATTCGCATACATGTACATTATGTGCTGGCAAGCCTGAAACCAATGACCGCTGTAATCATATACAATGTATCAGTAGAGCGCTTAGAGACGTCATTGATGTATTAAACGCTATATAAATCCTGAATGTTTTTATTATTACTATTTATGAAGACAGGATCAAACCATATCAACTCCTGTAAGGATAATTAACCAAATATATATTGTCTTCCAAAGTTGTTACATATGTTATAGGCCTAATATGTTAGTGCCTTTATGTTGAACTGTCCAAAACTCTTATATTAACACATGGTGCTAGAGAATAGTAGAGATGTACAGGGCTAGGCTCATTTCAATGATAAATTACAACTGTAAATATGACATTGGTTAGTGTAGAAAAGGTGTTGGTTATACTCATCAATATTTTATTGATGAGCCTTCACTGCCAATTTTCTACATATACTGATTTACTGATTTCTTAATTTCATGTGTATAGAAGTGGGAAAATAAAAGAAATACAATGGCGAAAGTCACAGGCTCACAGCCAACTCTCTGTACAAAATTATCATAATTTTTTTATGTTTTTGCTCCTACATGTAAGTGCTCTCTTCGGACACTACCCAAAATATATTGTGGAAAGCATCTAATTTAAAGTTCTGTAATAAGAAAAGACACTTGTGATTCATAGATTTGTTAGAATTTGAATTTTAGTCAATTTATGCATGGAAACAAATGTTAAAGTTGTCCTGCACTTTTTCATATTGACATTAACTATACAGCCAATTTGAGATGCCCATACATGTATGTTTAGTGATTATAACTTTCACATTTTTTGTCCGATTTTATTCAAACTTTTGCCAGTTTGCTTCTCTGATTTGTTCTGCTTTCTTTTAGAGTAGTTTGCTCTTAGGGTTGGATTTTCCTTCAAAGTCAAGCTACATTCATTTGTCAGAGTATGATTTTTACTTTTTTTATCCAAAGAATCACTGTTTTTGTATTCATTTTTATTGAAATTTATAGGTATCTGCTGCTTAAAAGGATCTGGAATGGAAATTGTTTATCTAATGTATCTGAACACACTATGAACATGACTGACAAAGAAAGCGGACAAAATATACAGTTCCTCAGGTAGACAAAGGAACATCCCTTCACTGCTATTATGTAAAAAGGTGAATATGCATGTGACACCTGTTCTACACATTTTTACATAATAGCAGTAATCGGATGTTCCTTTGTGTACCTGAGGAACTGAATAAATTGTCCGCTTTCTTTGTCAGTCATGTTCATAGTGACAGTATCCTGTTCAATGAATAGAGAATTATTGAGCTTAATTGTCCATGTGGAGATATTACATTGTACATGTGTAAAGCCTCTTTTTTTTTTGGGGGGGGGGGCATTAAAGGCAAAACTCTCAGTCAATGCCTATTTCGTTCAATAGAACATAAAGTCACATGCCAGTTTTTGCCCCAGTAAAAGATACTATGTTATATACATTTGTTTGTATTCATATGATATACATATTTTTTAATTTTTTTTGTAATTTATTTTTTTTGTAATTTTTTTTTTTAGCTAGAATAAAAGTCAGAAAGAAAAAAAATTATAGTGAAAATCTTGTATGTACTGTTATGTTTTAACAAGGCTAGCAAAGCTGTAAATAGTAATATGTCTAAAAGATCAATTGTCATTTTGGGTGGGGAAATATTCACGATGTAAATTATTTGTGCCCTTAAGAATCTCAAGTAATAGTTCTCATTTTCAAGTTGACATCTCTGGCAATATAATGGAAGGTAGAACAAACTCCCTATAAATATATCTCTTTCTCTCTCTCTCTCTCTCTCTCTCTCTCTCTCTCTCTATCTCTCACTTTGTCTTTCTCTGTCTTGTTTCTCTCCTTCTCTCCCTCTCCCCCTCTCCCTCTCCCCCTTCTTCCCCCACCATATATTTAATTTTATGATCTGTATTGAATTTGTTCACAAGAATGGCAATTCTTGTAACATTGCATGTGTGTAGTGTTCTTGTAAAATCCCAGTGTTCTCAATGCATTCATCTGTACAAAGTGCATGTAGTTCTTTCTTTAAATTTTCCAATTAAATCAAGTGCAATAATGGTATTTCACATTCATTGTAGAAATTCAGCTAGCCAAAGTTCATAGTACATGTACTCATTTTGTAAATGATTTGTTTACATTCTATAAATATTTGTTTGCATGTATTGAGTTTAAAGTTCTACTTTGTTGTAGTGGTTTTAAGACTCATACAATTCATTTCTTTAATGTTTAAAAGTGGTTTCCCACCATTATCTTTCATGAAGATAACTTGTTTATGATGAATTCTGCAAAATATGTTTTGTGTGCATGTTTTTGCCAAAGTTTTTTTTTTTACATCTTTCAAAATTTTATTTTGTATTTTATGTTTGAATAATAAAAGAAAGAATAAAAAAACTTCATAATTTCATTTTTGTTTGTTTTCCATATTAAAAAAAAAAGACAGAAATGATTGTAGTTTATGANCACACTATGAACATGACTGACAAAGAAAGCGGACAAAATATACAGTTCCTCAGGTAGACAAAGGAACATCCCTTCACTGCTATTATGTAAAAAGGTGAATATGCATGTGACACCTGTTCTACACATTTTTACATAATAGCAGTAATCGGATGTTCCTTTGTGTACCTGAGGAACTGAATAAATTGTCCGCTTTCTTTGTCAGTCATGTTCATAGTGACAGTATCCTGTTCAATGAATAGAGAATTATTGAGCTTAATTGTCCATGTGGAGATATTACATTGTACATGTGTAAAGCCTCTTTTTTTTTTGGGGGGGGGGGCATTAAAGGCAAAACTCTCAGTCAATGCCTATTTCGTTCAATAGAACATAAAGTCACATGCCAGTTTTTGCCCCAGTAAAAGATACTATGTTATATACATTTGTTTGTATTCATATGATATACATATTTTTTAATTTTTTTTGTAATTTATTTTTTTTGTAATTTTTTTTTTTAGCTAGAATAAAAGTCAGAAAGAAAAAAAATTATAGTGAAAATCTTGTATGTACTGTTATGTTTTAACAAGGCTAGCAAAGCTGTAAATAGTAATATGTCTAAAAGATCAATTGTCATTTTGGGTGGGGAAATATTCACGATGTAAATTATTTGTGCCCTTAAGAATCTCAAGTAATAGTTCTCATTTTCAAGTTGACATCTCTGGCAATATAATGGAAGGTAGAACAAACTCCCTATAAATATATCTCTTTCTCTCTCTCTCTCTCTCTCTCTCTCTCTCTCTCTCTATCTCTCACTTTGTCTTTCTCTGTCTTGTTTCTCTCCTTCTCTCCCTCTCCCCCTCTCCCTCTCCCCCTTCTTCCCCCACCATATATTTAATTTTATGATCTGTATTGAATTTGTTCACAAGAATGGCAATTCTTGTAACATTGCATGTGTGTAGTGTTCTTGTAAAATCCCAGTGTTCTCAATGCATTCATCTGTACAAAGTGCATGTAGTTCTTTCTTTAAATTTTCCAATTAAATCAAGTGCAATAATGGTATTTCACATTCATTGTAGAAATTCAGCTAGCCAAAGTTCATAGTACATGTACTCATTTTGTAAATGATTTGTTTACATTCTATAAATATTTGTTTGCATGTATTGAGTTTAAAGTTCTACTTTGTTGTAGTGGTTTTAAGACTCATACAATTCATTTCTTTAATGTTTAAAAGTGGTTTCCCACCATTATCTTTCATGAAGATAACTTGTTTATGATGAATTCTGCAAAATATGTTTTGTGTGCATGTTTTTGCCAAAGTTTTTTTTTTTACATCTTTCAAAATTTTATTTTGTATTTTATGTTTGAATAATAAAAGAAAGAATAAAAAAACTTCATAATTTCATTTTTGTTTGTTTTCCATATTAAAAAAAAAAGACAGAAATGATTGTAGTTTATGAAACATATACAACAAGGGGTCAGTGACACAAAGACGTAATTCCGTTTTGGCCATTTAAAAAAAAAGTGGTTTATATGTCACTGAGCACTTGGGCTTTAAGGAGTTCAGTCTTGTTCACTAGCCATTGACTTCAATGGGGTGTTGGGTGGAGTTAAGTCTTTGTGTTTCCTGGAAAGCCCACATTTTTCTGAACATTTTGATATCAAATACTCATTTTTGGCAAAATATGGAGTTACGTCTGTGTCTCTGAACCCTCCACATTTAAGTCCTTGGTCTGAGAAGGACAAGAAGAGACATATAAAGATGAAAATAGGAGGAAGAAAGGCAAGAGAGAGAGAGAGAAGTGGGGAGGGGGAGGGACAAGTTTGAGTTGAAGAATGGAGAGAAAGTTCCATTTAGATTTAATCTAATTGATAAAAAAAATATATCTGGATATACAGGAAAAGACAGTATGAAGAATGATTAACGAAAGAGAGATTGGGAATGGGTGAAAGAAGTTGGACAGGAGAAGTGAAAGAAGGTAAGATACATAACCAAGATAGAGAGGAAGAGTCAATGAGATAAAAAGGAGAGATGAACTGACAGAGATAGTATAGGAAAGCAACTGAGACAAGGATGAAGGATGTGGACAAATAGAGACAACATATGAATAGAAAAAGAAACTGGAGAGAAGAGAAGACAAGAGAAAGAAAGAAACAGATAATGAGAGAGGGGGGATTCGAAAAAGACAAATTGAGGATTCAGTATGGTCAAAGAGTGACATTTAAATGGGTTCATACATTGGACCAAGAGCAAACCCCTAAGTTAAAAAAAGTATATTTGTAGAAAATTAAGAGCACAATATGTCTTGCTAAACTACCACATCAAATAGACACGTAGCAGACAATGACCCTTGAGTGAATGAGCCACAGCATAGGTGTGGATGGCATTGTTCCTTTCGCTCACATAACATACTCCTGGTACACATGGAATATTATCAACCCTCATACATGACATGTACATTCCTCTATTTTGTCATATGCTATTATTCAATGTGAGGAATATTGCAGTGAGATTTGCAATAACTCTTGTGAATGGCTCTTGAATCTAAAAATTCACAAAAGGCACAAGACTTCCATATATAGAAGATCAGGTTCTGTTCGTATTGATGACAGCTTTCAAATGACTAAAACTCTACATGTATCATTACTAATATCTGTAGTAAAAACAAACAAAAAATGAGTTAACGTATACACCATGTACCTTTTTTAATGTGATTTTAATTTACATGTAAATGGAAATAAGAATACCAGACAATAAAACTAAAATGTATATCAATCCGATCCCAAATTCAAGGCAACCCTTTATTTACCAAATGTTAAAGTAAATCCTCTGTCCATATCTAGTACAGCCTTGAAAATGAATTTATTCATTAGAACACGCAGCTCAAATCCAAGCTTTTTAAAGGCATCTGAATAAGGTAAAATAAAACAGATAAAAAACAGGGTTTGTACCAGAACAGTATTTTTGGACTCAAAATTTGAAAGATTCGATATTACTACCGCTACATGTATCTCCGGACTGGGAATCGACCAGGAGCATGCATGTTAGATAAAATTACTGTTGGTCTGTCAAACAAAATTTGTTAATTTTTAAAAATCTTATTATTACAAAATGTTGATTTTCTACTCAAAAAGAAAGATTCTCTTCCTACACATAAAAATTTACAAATGGATGGTCATTCTTGAATCTCAATAAGTCTTCTTTTAGGGTATATGTGTGTACGACTATTACAGAACAACTGTCGAAGTGAGATCTTTATGTTAGTATGAAAATATAGTAGAAAGTGAGATATGAAATGATTTAAACATACATTCAGATAACCAACAATTTGTTCATCTGACAAGTATCATTATGAAAAGACAGCACATAGAGATTATTTTCACAGTAGGTTTGAAGTCTTAACTCTGAAGTCCCCAAAAGAATATGTACAAGAACAGTAGCTGAATAGTTTTGAAAAAGATAATCAAACAAACTCTAATGTCATTAATAATTACCTGGTACTTCATATTTCTAATTATACCCTCCTTAGCAATGTACCTTTTTGCTTTTAGCCTACAAGTCTTTTCTCTGCCAAATTTTGATTTAACAATGCATATACTAGGAACCTCTATCAGAAAGATTTTAAAAACTTGATCCTACAAAAGTAACTCTTAATGACATCACTGTAAACGGTGGTCCTAGTTGTACCATGCATTTGTTTACAATGTCACTTAAGATAGACAGCTAAAATCAAATCACGTGAAAAGGTCACAGTGGTGTCCGTAGGACTTGCTGAAGATATTTTTGGTCTCCTGTTCTCAAACACATTAGGGAAGTTTAACCGCTGCAGTTAATTTCATTTCTTCTGGGAGTGATGCTATAAAGACACAATCTATCTCAGTGAATCCATGTGGATATGAACCAACATTGACAGTCAGAAGGAGAACAAACACTCAAGCGGGTCAAGTCTTGAAACAAGATACTCTTGCAAGCATGGGAAGTTCGTCCTATCAGTTCTGAAGTGCTAGCTGATCAGTTTTGTGATGAGCATCTCTTTCCATAATAGCCACGAGGGAAGGAAGCTGTTGATTTTCCTTCAAGTTATAATCAGTTCCACGCAGATTTCCATACCACGGAGTACACAATTGTAGCAGTCTTTGTAGAGTCTCTCATTTTGTCCAACTGACTTTTGGAATGTCAAAGTGTTCTGTAAGGGTGTCCAGCTTAGAATTGAATTCCTAGAAGAATAGGGTAGACAAAATACAACCATTGAGAAATGTACGTATATATGAATTACACAGAACCAATCAAAGTTGGAAATATGGAAGGAACAAAGTTCTAATACATCTCCATAAATTAAAGACTGCTTTCAAACTTTTACATAGATATTCATCAACAGCCAACAAAAACATTTAAGATTATTTTATTTCCCAAACCACTTCTAAAACCATTAACCAGGTCTTCCTACATGTAGATGTATGTCTTCATTATATCAATTTCATTTATCTTCATATTATTTCTCGCCCAGTTACTTCAATTCTTAATTCCTGATTTTAGAGTTATTTATCACTGCAGCATAAATATCATATTGTAAATTAACATTCGATTTCCATTCACACATTCATCAATTTCATTATATATTTTCCTCCTACATTCTGAACCAAATGATAAACTAAAAAAGCAAGTGAACTACTCTTTAGACCAAGTGACATGTACACCTATACATGTATGGGTTTACTTCCATCAACTAACAACACCCCCCCCCAAACAGTAATATATTAGAGGCCTAAGGCTACATGTAGATATAATACACATTTTGCTGTTAAAATAAGATCAGAGCAAACTTACATTAACTCTCTCTTTGTGTTTCTTGGAGGCCTTATCAAGGATCCTCACCAGTTGCTGTAAAAAATAAAGACACGATAAAAGAGAATCATTACACCGAGTCTTTAGAATGAAAAAACAGTGGAGCAATGGAGCCCTCAAATAACCAAGAGGTCACAAGGTCAATGTAGGTACTTTGTGCCCTTCTTACCCGCCAAATTACTGGAAGAGTTTTCCATGTATGACACCACATATCATGACAGGATTGTGAACATTATTCCAACATAACAATTTTTCTCAAACTTTCATTCATGTACATGTATATCACATTTTTTATAATTTAAAATTTTTAAAACTCTTGATTGCTAGGTAACTATTAAAAGCTAATTCCCTTGAAAAGTACACAGTTACTGCTAAATGTACACACTGTACATGTACTTACCCTTTGTTCTTGAATCTTGTCAAAAGCTTTCTGGGCTTTGGTGCGCTTATCCCTCTTCGCCTGTCTCTCTTCTATCTCATCTTCCTCCCTCAGACTAGTCATTACCTGCTCCAGTTTCTTACTTTCCTTCTTCTTCTTCTTCTTCCTACCAAACAAAACAAAACAAAATCAAACACAATAATTGGATGCTTACTTGACGATTAATTGCATTTAGGTCTAGTGTAAAAAGGCGAACGAGCAGAGAGTTTGCTAAATTCAGCGAACTCATGCCTTGGCAGTTAGCACACTAAGCCAATCGCTATTATCATAAAGTAAGTATCAAACTGGCAACACAATAACAGCAATTTTTGGTAAACCATGTTTATTTGCCTTTCCATCATAACAAACATTGTGAACTCTTGCGATACGCTAGAGTTCAACATTATTTTTAGTAATGTAAATTGCATGTTACTGTTACTGTGTTAGTTAAATCTATTAGTTAAATCTTAACCACTGCTCACCAGTAGGGGCGCTGGTCCGAGAATAAGGATCGTCTTCATAAACGAGGATCGTCTTCTTTAACACGGACTAATGCGTCCTAAAAAAAAAAAGGACCGTCTGCATTTGCACAGACATTTCATAATTTTGATCGGCGCATTGGCGATGCAACAAACGGATTCTGCAATGATTTTCTTGAAGCATTTTACATTGCCTTTGTACAGAGACCTTCACATTATGAGCAATAAATCCTTGGGAAGACGGACAACCCATAAAAGTAGACGGACAACTAGACTAGGGTTATTTTCCCCTGGGGAATCCATTTTTGGCATCGCCAGCGAGCCGTTCTGTAACTAGGGTGTCTGAACGATTTTTCAATTTTCAATTTGGGATCGTTTTTCACCATTTAGGTTTGATATTTGAATAAAAAATGTAATCATAATAATACATTTCAAATTTTAAGTCTCATCGATGTTTCTATCA
>BEXV01001677.1:54178-71628 GCA_003118195.1 Hemicentrotus pulcherrimus
GATAGTCTGGAAGCTGTGTGACTGAAGGGAGGATGTTCTGACTCATGATGAGATACTGACTACCTGGACTGAGATCAAAACCAAAGCACACCTGTGTGTATTTCTAGCACAGAGTCAGTGAGTCTTTGTTTCTAGCATATTAAGGTTCTTTGACATTACTCACAGATTGCTACTCAAGGAAATATTGAATGCAGAAATTTGTAACTGGTTTCACTGTCCAATAACAAACTTCAATTCATCTTAAGTAACTCACTAACTTTCAAATGTGACGGATCAGCTCGTTCGGGCTATGATTTGAAATAGTTTTCATAGGTAACATTGTGATTATCTAAGTACATGTACGTCAACCTTACATGATGAGCAATTGAATGCAGTTGCCTAGTTGTATATGGAAGAAGATCCCTGCTTTGCTGAGGTGATATATATCTCCAGTGATTTATTTATTTACACAACTTTAACTGTAGTGTACGGTACTTGTTTTATTCATTCATTTCTAAAGGTTCTAAAAGTTTGATAGCTCTTTCACTTTGGCAAAATTTCCCTAAAATATAAAGGAGTGATGATTCTCTTCCTATTTCTAGGTAATGAACACATCACAAAGTGAGTCAGTTTTTATTGCCCCTTGTCAGTGGTTTCATAATCCATAGGGGGCATTTGATTCTTCTCAGAAGCCATTGGTTAGGGGCCAAGAAGTGTAAAGAGATAGTCAAGGATGACACATATCGTTGATTATCCATAGAGTAAATGTACTATTGACATTTTACCTTTATTCGTAGATAGTAATACTTGAGTTTAGAACTTTATCTTACTTTGATACTTTTAGTGAGTGTTTGTGGTTTGTGGGTTGGATGACGAACAGTTGTGATTTTGATTAACATTGGATTAATAGTTTGCAGGTTTCTTATTACGATAGTTCCAGTAATATCTGAAAAGGAACACAGTGAACTTGGTTTCTCTTGGTAATTCTTCAGTTTATCAACTCGTTCCCATTTTCACGAAGTGACGGTAGTGAGGAAAATCCACATGCAAATTGTATGCGATTTTCATTCACAACTGTCACTTCGTGAAAATAGGGACGAACTGATTCATTTGTCACTTTTTACATTGCCAAAGCACCCTCAAAATAGTTGCTTTGCATGGGGCTGTATGTTGCAAACATCAGAACAGAAACAACAGAAATTGTTTGTTGAGGGCCAGAAGGCCATATTAACTCCTTAATATGATATCAGTTATAAAACACCCATATGGCTACAATGAGTGATTTCAAGTTGGGTGTTAGTGTTAGTGTTAGTGTTAAGAGCAGTCAACAGCTCTTAAATCGTGCGAAAAATTTGCTGATGAAATTAAGAGGCCGATACCGATATCAAAATCAAAATCGATAGCTTAACACCAGCTGTGACGTCACCACATACTTGATTTCACGACAATGATTTTAAATTGGTACCTCAAAACTAAAGGTATCATGAAAAGTACAGAATAAATTTACACGTATTCCTCTGGTTTTATAAAATAACTCATTTTACACAAAAGAATTACCTGTTTCACATATTTTCATTTGATCATCAGACAATAAATTGGCGTTGTTCTTGCGTTGACTGTTATGAGGTACAACACTAACACCGAACTGGAAATCAACATTTGCTAAATCCCTAGGGGCTAGTGTTAGTGAATAGGACATTTGTACGTAAAGTATNAGGCCATATTAACTCCTTAATATGATATCAGTTATAAAACACCCATATGGCTACAATGAGTACAAACTGATCAAATTCAACTGCTTTATAGTATTACTTATGTATATAGAAATATTGAAAAATTAGATGTACTGAAAGTGATGTTTAACAAGTTAATTGAAGGTACCAAGAGTTGCAAGCATTTGTTCAAATTCATCTTTTGCAGAAATTTGTTTGTCTTTTTTAAACATAAATTTAGAGTAACATAGTCCTTTTATATGAATTTTAAAGAATCTAAAATTATAGTTCTTTGCTGTTGATGAGTAGCTCACAAAATAAACCCATCAATGTTGGGCAAATATAATATTGATAATAACAACAACATGCATGCCATGTCATGAAGGTGATTAGTATGAAATGAAATGTTTGTAGAATGTTACCTTGATGGATATTGACCAAGCATAATTGGACTCGTTTGGATTCCCTAATTGGATTAGGATGTGAAAGAAGATGGGGGAAAAAGTATGACAAAAGCTGCGTTTACCCTGCAAGAAAAATACATTGATTTTCTCACATTTCATTATTTTTATTGGTAGTTCAATTCAATTAAATTCAATTTAATTCAATTTATTTCACAATATAAATATCAAAGTATACAAAGTAACACTAAATTTTAACTGTATTTACAAAGGTTATTTGCGGGGCTTTCCATGAAGGTTGCAAAAACCTGAAAAGAGGGATCGCCCATCATTAGCAACTAACAACAAAAATAGGCGTAAAAACAATTCTGTTTTTCGTCATGTGACTCTTCTTGCTTCTGTGCAGTAGCATGCAGAGCAGCGAGAAGTCAAACACAGCATCATTTGCTAAGATTGCATTAGAATGAAAATGACATGAAACTCTCCATTACTACTTGTCTTTGAAATATTCATATCATACAGGCCTGATAATTACTCAATTTAAATCGGTTTCCTGATTTTTTGATTTTTCCTGATTTCTTCCTCATTAAAAAAAAAATCTTCCCAATTTTAACCTTATTTTCCAGATTTCCCCCTAATTTTCCCAATTTTCCCCAATTTTTTCCTTATTTTCTTACTGAAAGATGGGGGGGGGGGGGAATGTTTTTAGATGCCATTTTTCCCCCCTGAATCCTCTTCTTTCTTTTTTTTTACCCCTAGAGGGGCGTGGTTGAGGGGAAGAAAAAAGAAACCTTTTTTTTAGTGATTACTGTCCCCCCTGATTATAATATGTCTTAAATTAATACATACCGTATTCAAAATCACAGTTTTTAGAATTATAAGATTTGTCATTACTATAAATTTTATTTTTATTTAATAAGTTTTAAACTTTTATCAAACTGTACTAGTCAGCTTTAAAGGGTGTTTAAATGTCAGTGTTCCAACTATTGAAATGCTGTATGTACATGTAAGGCATTCTAATGCGTGTAATAAACATGTCATTCTTGAGTAGAAAACTACTTTGAGAGTTAAAAACTGAAGGTCATTTGTATCATACAGACAGACAGAGAGCATCATCATCACTGGCTATGATAGGATCATCATGGCTAGAATATTTGTGAGATGAAATAATGGGTGACGTTGTAGCAGGCAGCTGACAGCTCATTTCCTGATGGGAATTTCAAATCCCAAATACAGATAGTTTGCTTGAATGCATCATGAGCCTGTTCTCATTATCCCCTGTTTTCCAAATACCCCTCTAAATTAGGATCCATAGAAATTAGCCTGATCATCACTAGCTTGGGTTAATTAGCAGTGAAGATATATAGAGTGGTGAAGTGTGATGTCATCAAATATCTATTTTTAGAATTTCTAAAATATTTCTACATACTCCGAAAGAACACCAAAAATAATGTCTAAATATCGAAAACCAATTGAATATGTTAAGTATTGGCAGAGTTATGACCATCTGAATGAATATATGTCCTATGGGATCTCAGTGTTATATGCTCTGGCTCCTAACCATTAGGAGCCAGAGCATAACACTGAGTTCCTATGGGGAGTATATATATTCAGATGGTCATATCTCAGCCAATATTTAACATATTCAATTGGTTTTCGACATTTGGACATTATTTTTTATGTTCTTTCGGAAAATGAAGAAAAAAATTGAGAAATACTAAAAATAGATTTTTATGACGTCACAGCTTCTGTACTCTATATAGCGTGCTGTAACACCCTTGTGCTTGATGTTTATTGAAGTTCAAGCTCTTTTCTCAAGCAAAATTGGGTTTGTTCACACCCCCCCCCCCCTGTTTGCCCAATTTGTGCGATTATTAGCAGATGCGGTTGCAATCGACTATATGCTATGAAGCTCAAGATTATCCCTCAAGCAATTTGGATAAAGCTAATGGAAACAACATTTCAACTGACTTTTTTTTGTCAAGAAGGACTGATCATTGTTCATACCCCAAGCTCAAGGTTGTTTGGGCTAAGGCCTAATTTTTTTAATATAAATGTTGTATTGCCCTTTAGATGCCAAAGCGTGGGCCGGTTGGTTAGTTGCTGTGAAAATGGCTGTCATTACCAATTCAACAAGTTTCCTGTCTCAAAAGTCTCCGGTTCTACAGTCATTCTTTTCTATGTTTTTATTAGAAAATAGAAATTCCTGGTCTAATAACAAAAACGACCTGATCATGTATACCTAAATATAAGATTTATAAGGTATTTTGTCATACATACATTTACACTGTACATGAGCAGTGATTCAGACGATCTATATTGTTGTGTAAATATGCGGGTTGACAGTTTCATTGCTATCAAAATAGAGTTGCAATACCGGTAGGCCATTCGCGTAATGTAACAAAATTAATATTTAAGTGCCTCGATCGATATCAATTCTTACATTCACCTAATAATATGAATAATTGCATGTCAAAAGTCAGAATGCAAATTGCATTTTACGTGTTCCTAGGTAGGATAAGCCATAATGATCGATACATTTATTCGTAACGTGTGAATGAAATGATTGATATAGAGGCACTTGGTTTCATTACGAAAATGGCTTTCATATTCTGAAGAGGAATTAATGTAGGCCTGTATGTATTGTTATGTATTCACAATGTTACAATTATTTTGAAATGTTAATCTTTCTCAACCTTCACTTTTCAATGTTGTACACACACAGTTTGAGGCTAGTACAAGAGAAGTGTTATCATTCTCAGGTTATACCTACATGTAGCCAGACAGAGCTGTTATGCAGTCAGACAGTGCAAACTCTCACTGCCAGCCTAACCTTTACCAGAAATAAATAAATTTAAGGAAACAAAAACAGCTCCACTGGAATTATGTATGAACTATGGGTGCCATTGAGGTATTTATATTTCCCTGGTGTATGTTACAGCCGCATAATAGGCCAGCTATAACCACATAATACCACATGTGCAGTCAAGCTTGAACCCCTATTGTGCTACCAAAGTGAAAAGACAGAGAGGCCGCTGAGGGAACTGACTGACTAACTGCGGCCGGCCAGTGAGCATTTTGATTCAGTGCGGCGAGTTCACTTTGTACATACTAGTGAAATTTAGTTGTGTATTTGTTGACGTTACGTGCAGGACGTCTGTTAACTTGGCTCTGGCTTGAGGAAGAAGAAATGTAGAACTATTTACCATAACGCTGCTACGTACGTGCTTCAAGGATTGATACAGTTTCTTTTGAGGTTTGGGGTCAGGGATAGGAATCTTATTTTATTTCCTGGAGACATTGCAGTCATACCATCAGTGTGCTTCTCTTGTGTTATTATATTTGTGAATTATGATGATAATAGGTGAGTACCAATATTGATACAAACATGATTTTATTTTGTAAGAGTGTACAAAGCAGTCATTGTGCTTATAATTGCTTTTGATAATCCTTGAAAGAACTTGTATTAGCAACTGACGGCAATCAAATGCAAGTTAATTCTTGAAATGCTATAATTGCTTTGATAAAACAAACCTTTGAAGTTCAATTTTGACAACCTTCACAAAACAAATGTTGAGCACATGCATGCTCAGTTCATGGCTCTTAGGTTTACCGTAGTTTTGGTTGGTAAAGATGTAAATTGTAAAATGAGACAAATCTAACAATTTCATAGTTTCTAAAGAAAAGTAAACATCTACATTTTCTTTTTATGAGCAGAAAGGGAAATTTCATTAAAAGATATAGTTTAGTGTATCTATTTGCATAATTTAATTTGTTGTATTGTTTATATTGACAGGGTGTCCTAGCTTTGCGAGTAATTTTAATTTTTGTGGATAAATCCAGAAAATGTTGCAAGATTTTTTGCTCAGTGTTTAGGGGTGTCTGTTTATTATGCTTGTGTTGTCCTCATTTTTAAAACTCTGTGCATTTAAAACAAATCAAATAGAGAGCTTCCTTTAAAAAAGTGGATAAGGACTAATTAATTGTTAAAACCATCAATATTGGTGGGCACGAAACTTTCGTGAATGTACATGTAGAGAGTATTTGGGATTTGCAAAGGTTGCATGCCATGGAATTATTAATTCTCATTCATCATGACACCAAATTGGGAAATTCATAATTTCTTGCCATGAAAATGGCCGTAATAAAGTATTTGCTAAAGTTTCGGGTCACAGATGTTTGCAGTTATAAAGTAAAGCATCTTCATTTTTCTTCAAATATCCTAAAACTTTGTAATTTGAATTTCATAAAAGACCTGTGTATACATGTAAATGTATGTACAGGATATCATACAAATGATGGTGAAAGGTTCTGTGCATTATAACAGAATAAAGGAATTTATGCGATATAGGAAATGATTGTAGTCTCTAGTCTTATCTTCCTTCCTGAGTCAGTGATAACGATCTTTAGGATTGGTCAAATCGGGTCACAGCCAGTCTCTCTCTTTCTAATTTCCCTCTTTTTCTTTTTTTTTTCTTCTTCTCTCCCTCTCCCTTTCTCTGTCTGTCTGTCTCTCTGTGTCTGTCTGTCTCTGTCTCTCTGTGTATGTCTGTCTCTCTCTGTGTCTGCCTGTCTCTATCCATCTCTCTGGGCGTGTTTATGCTTCACTTTTTCTGGCCAGAATCAGGCATCTGTTACGTGTTTTAGTTTGAAACACGGTTGCGTCCATGCTCACTTTTGAAGAATCACCGAAAAACGGCGATCACGATAGCCGATCGTAAACTCACAAAAAGATGCATTTACAATTTGTAAACGTGTTTAAATGAGGTCAATGCACTGACCTCTAGTGGGTCTACGTAGCATGCACAGTCAGGTTTGCAAATTCCAGCTGGAAGACCAATTAAGGCCACACAGGGAGAATTGCCTGGAGGAGCCAGAGAAGTAAGCATAAACAGTACACAGTGGAACTGCGATAACGATGAGCGTTACAAATCGCTCATTCTGCCTTCAAAATTTAAGCATAAACACGCCCTCTGTCTGTCTCTCTCTCTCTATCTGTCTCTCTCTCTGTCTGTCTGTCTGTCTCTCTCTCTCTCTCTCTATCTCTATCTAAGGATACAAGTTACATTAGAAGCCAAACCCTGTTCCCTTTTTGTTTTTCGTTCCAGAAATATTGTTTTATGATGTTGACATTCAAAAATGTGTACAATTTTCTATCCAGAGATATATACTGTACATGTAGCCTAGAGTAATTGTAACTTGGTGTTGAAGATCCATGCTAAATGTATGCCTTGAAGTTTCACAAAACTGTTAAAAGTACAAGCTCACCGACATCCCATTGAAATGTGTGTTAGATTTAATAAACACAATTCAATGGGCTGTTTGCAAATTGTTCTGTGAAACGCTGCCATAAAGATAACTGACCATGAATACTCATCATCATCACAAGATTTTGACAAGAGATTTTGCAGGACTCTAATACCGTAATTAAGTCTCTTATACCAAAATACATGTTCCTGATTTCCTGTAACTCTATAGACTCATTTATAGACTGATAAGTCTGATCGCATGTACAGTGTATGATTATTAGAACTCATGTAAAACTTGTAGTTCCATTTTCAATTCATTTGGCATCAATTGACAGATAGTGATATCTGTCAAACTATTAAACATGTTGTAATTGATAACCCTGTAATGATAGTAAGCCTGTTCTAGTTAGCATTAGTTCAATGGGTCACAAATCCATATCGAAAGAAAAAGAGAGACTTTAAAAAGAAAAAATACAATCAAAGGTTATGATATGTTTAGGTCTCAATACAAGTGACAAGATTCAGGTATATGTCCAACCAAAGAGATCCTCCTTGGTCCAACCCTATAAACCTTGTTTTTCATTTCTTGGATAGAAATGATTTGATTTGACAGCTATTCCATTTCCTGCTGCTGCTGTGGGATTGGCCAATGATAAGGTCAGGGTTCCTTACTTCACCTCATTTCATTTACGAATTAGGATTTCACAAGAAACGTACATAAATTGGTGTCAATGAACAGGCTTAGACCTACAACATCATTGGATTAAAGTAAGTTTAAGTATTAAAGTAAAGTAAAGTAAAGTAAAGTAAAGTGTGTTGTATGTCCTTCTGGCTCTTAGCAGATGATATGAGGTTGAATTACTCTAATAGTAAAATACCACACAGATATCAATACTAATCTGCTTTACATATTATCGTAGAGCTACAACATATTGCCTATTTTTTTCCTGCTCTCTAGTTAAATTATTAAAGATATCGGTTTTGTTTCTTCTTCAAAGAATGGATCCTTTATATTAATAATGAAATAATTATATTTTCAAGGAATGAGTCCTTTCAATTATTAAAGGAATGAATACATGTACTTCAATTTGAAGTGTGCAGGCTCTGCCAATTCAAGTCTTATTTTCTGACTATAAAATTCATTATTTGAACATGATATTTGAACATTGTTTGATAAATCTGCATAAAAGGTATTGATAAGTACAGTACTACTGTGTTGAAGGAGTATTCATAATGTTTATCAGAATAATTGTTTGAAGGTCAACTGATAGTAATTTGCCACCTTTTTTATTGGATGTCAACAAGTTTAATCAAGATAAAGCTATTAATATAATCTGAACAATAACTGAAATGGATATGGCGTATTGTTTTATGATCATAATTTAAACGTTAATCTAGTGTTGTCTTTACACCTCATCAATGGTCTTATCTTCCTTCCTGTGGTGGTGGAGGATTGTGGTTAATTTTAATTGGGTCAAATGAGGTCAATGAGAGTAGTTTAGGAAGTAATCCTGAAAATTATCAGTTTGTGTAAACAAAATTTAGGACAGGGAAGTTGAGAAATCACTTGTTTGATTCACCAAGTCGGTGTGATTGTCCGGGAATCAATTGTAGTATACTTTTGACAGTCACTGTTCCTCCTAGTCTTTTATTCTCCCTTTCCGAACCCACAGTTTAATACTTCAGTGTATTGAAGATGTGGGAATACAATTGAATATTGTTGATAAAAGTGTATTGAATTATTCTCCATGAGCAGACATATACATGGCACTATCGTCAACCCATCTGTTCTCTGTTTCATGTCAAAGTTTTAGGCAGGTAGTGAGACCCATTTTCAAAGCTTCTCAATGAGTACTTTGTAGAACGGACATCATTGGTTGATGCAAGCTTGTTGATTATCTAGATGATGCTTAATTTACACTGCAAGAAATGAAATGCCATGGAATGGTCAAATTCAAATAAGATCTCTCCTCATGTTTAAAATGATGTATTTTGATTAATTTTCAATTTGGTCATGAGTCAAGAGAAGAACATGATGTAATGGCTATGATATGCTT
This sequence comes from Hemicentrotus pulcherrimus, assembly GCA_003118195.1. Taxonomy (NCBI): domain Eukaryota; kingdom Metazoa; phylum Echinodermata; class Echinoidea; order Camarodonta; family Strongylocentrotidae; genus Hemicentrotus; species Hemicentrotus pulcherrimus. The sequence continues at coordinate 63,577 of BEXV01001677.1, forward strand.
GGTCATGGACTCATGGCTCAACAGTTGTTTGTGAAATTACAACAACGTGTCGTCCTGAAATTACAACAACGTGTCGTCCTGAAATTACAACAACGTGTCGTCCTTGTGTAATTTCACATTTGTGACGGAACAAGATAGTAATCATCATTCTTGTATGATGTCATTATTGTCTTATCCAACATCCATTGTCATTCATAGAATGAAACAAGCCCAACCTAGCTGTTTGGGTTCTATCCCCTCCCATTGACTCATTTACTGAGCAAACTCCTTAATCTCCAATGGTTTCCTTATTTACCACCAATCATGGAAGATCATCAAGCACGTTTCCATATAACAGTTTGTTGACACTAGCTAGGTTCACCCGACAGTCATTTAAGTTTACACTGCGCCTATATGGTTTTGATCTTTTACAGTTTGCTTGTCGTCAGGGACTGCACACTTGTGGTTATGAAAGTTTACTTGGAATAATAAACCACAAACAAACTTAAGGTTAGCATGATAACTTTAATATGGCTGTAGAGGGTCCTCAGTCAAAGTTAAGTGCCGTTTGGATGAAGTTAACTTTGACGTTATGCAAGCTTGTAGTTAAAATGACTGCTTACCCGGCTTGCAGTTTAACATTTGTGATTCTTGTTGTTTTGGTACAGCATGAACTCTCAACGTTGTTTATAACTTGAGGTTTAGCAAACTTCAAGTTTAAAACTATGAGCTTCTCGTGTGAACGTATCTAGTGTTGAGTCAGTAGATGAAGATACCCCATTAGATTTCGATTTGTCCTGTATGTGAACTTTTAAGGATGAGAAGGTAGTTCTTCAGTGCCAAAAAGTTTGCTCTGAGTGCAACGCAAACACTGTTTTTATGGCACAGTGATTTATTTCAGTGTTTGTATGACTTATACATGTATTTGCTGAACTATATTTGAAGCCAAGAACTCCTCAACAGTAGAGGCTGTCCTGTTCAAGCAAATCAAACTGCTTGCTCGCAATTGTTTGCACTAGGGTAACTGGCATTTCCCCATGATTGTTTTTGGTATAATTAAGGTTTGTAAGAATTCTGACTTGCTGTTGTGGTTAGAGGGTATTGCATATCCTTAAGATTAAGAATTTCACATTTAACAGGAATTCCCCCACACCACCGAAAGTACTTGTGTCTAGTTGTGTTAGTCACTTTTGATTCACATATCAGACGCTTGGGACCTGATTGCTGTACTGTGAATGATATATTAACTTTGTGATACATCATTTATATGCCTTGGTGTGGGTATATGATCATCTAGCCTGCTTGCTTGGTTCAAGTGAGTAAACTACTACATTCTTGAAAATGTTGCCCTGTTAGTTATGTCTCCTTGCATCAAGTTGTCCAAATCATACAAACAGATTGACTTATTTAGTAGCCTTTGTATTGATCTGTTATTCTTTTTTTTTTTCTTAATACAGGAGTTGAACCTTTCAGGTAGCCGGAACTCTTTACAAGGATCGGATTTTGGTTCTTCCAGTTACCATCTTGGACCTCCGTTATCCCCAAGAGGTTACGTAGACTCAGACCTGACTCTCCGGCCACGGAGTATGAAAGTAAGTCTTACTTTCTACCATCTATGTTACTTTCTTGATATAAGACTGAAACACAGAGTCATTATTTTAACAAATCTATCATGCTGAAAGCCTCATTCAAACATATCATGGTAACTAGAAATAAAATATGGCTGCATCAAAATGGAATGGCACAGGCGATGTGTACAGTTCATATTTGTCTATACAATTAGCACACAGGTGAATTGGTCATTGGTAAGGTTTTTTGGCATGCAGGTACCTGTTTTATTTATTTGCTGTGTTTTAGCTGACCAAGGCTTAAAGAATACAAGGTTTCCACATAATATACATGTAGGCCTTCACAGTGCAATATTTTGATGTGGTCATGAAGTTTTGAAATAGTTTATTTAATTTGTACTGAATTGAAAATCCACATGAATGTCCTCAAAACTAAAGAGATAATTTCAAAGGAATTGAACATTTAGGTGTGTATTTTTTAAGTTTCAGTGTGATGTAAATAATAATCTTTTCCAATAGTTTCTTTTAAAAATTTGAAGGCAAAGTGGCAGATATGAATTGTTTTGTTGCAATGCCTCTTGTTCTTCTAGACAAAGCGTGGAGGGAGCCAAGGTGAACCTTCTCTCAGACCTGCTAGCGTGGCTGTTATGTCCAGCGGTGGTCCGCTGTCCGCCGGACATCGTCTATCTAAGAGCAACTCATCGAACAGTCTGAACTCTGTGTCTGATTGTATGGAGACACAGATCGTTAACCAGGAGGAGATCCTCCAGCTTACCAGGGATGTCCGTAACTTCTCGGAGGCACTCAACCAACTCAAGAGTGTCTTCAACCATGATGGAGGAGGTAAGCAACTACTTTGGTTTTGTGTCTCAGGACTCGATGCTAATCGGGAGATCTGGGATGTGTTTCATAAAGACTAAGATCGACTTTAAGTTGGACTTAACTATGGCAGGCCTTTTTATGAACTTTAATGAACTTTAATGGCTACAAATAATGATATGCCAAATGTATTTGGTTGGATATGTATCAAAGCTAAGTGCTAAGCAAAATAGAAAGATACATGTAGCTACTCATCCCGACTGCATGTTGCGCGATCAGAAACTTTCTATCGGTGAATTCGCTGCTGTTGTTGTTGTTGTACTGTTTGCACAAGGTCAAATGCATGTAGGTGCTTCCAGAACTCAAAATTTCTTCTGTAAGAAATTACTCTTGATATAATATACTCAGGCATTTCAACTACTTTCAAAAAGCTGTTTTAAAATCGCCTATTGTTGGATTAACTATGAACAAGTCATACTCTGTATGTTTGAGAAAGGAAGTTTTACGCCTAAGACATGAGGTGCCACAACCTGCGTGAGCGGTCCCATCAAAATCAGCAAGTGTAAAGAATTCAATATCAAATCAATCGCAATCATTCTGAACAATGCTATTAACATGGCGTCTATTTGTGGAAGGAGAGAATACCATGTCTAATTGTTTCCTGCTATTTCCTCTATTGCATGATTCATGGTCAGCTAGCGCTTGCATAGAAACTCATTTACTGCCACTCTCTCCATTAACATGCATTGTATTAAAGAGAAGGTTGAGTTCTGGGTGTAGGTGAAAAATAATATGCAAGCGTTAACATTGTCATTATGCATTTGTGGAAGAACATTGGAGAAAAATGTTTCCTAAACAGCAAGTCTCTTAAAATGCCTTCATATTATAAATATAAAATGTAGGTAACAGCTTGAAATTGAGGACATCGTTTTTATGCCACTTGATTGTTTGTATAGTCCCATATACATCTTTCTCTGTACAGTGCTTGTTACTTTTACCAAGACTTGGCCAAATTTCTAAATCATAAGATTCCAAAACTTTGCAGTACACACACATATGCTACATAATCAACTTTTTCTGATTGATTCTGCACCGCTTCTTTCACAATGCAATCGCGTATTAACCAGAACTCAACTTTATCTTTAAGTTTCAATCGTCAGAAATAGTAGCATACATGTTTTTTTTTTGCTGGATGAATGAACAATGAACATAGCGTGCTTGCATTGCCCACGCCTAAATGTGTATGAGAAACCCAGTTTATATATTACTTTACTGCAAGCTAACCCTGGCCAGCACTTTGTATGCATGGATGAAGATAAAATATGTAATTGGAATAGGGATTAGTCATAACTGAGACAAGCCGTTCAAAAAGTACTCTGCCTAAGGGCGCGTTTATCTAGGCTTGCCACTAGATATGTACATATCGAACCCAACTATCGAACCCCACTATCAAACCCCACTATACGATCGTGATACGCGGGATGTCGCGTTTATCGACACATCACGATTAACAATAAAGGCCTTGTCTCTTCGCAGCTGCTCAGCGCCGTTTGACCCAGGAAGCAAACAGTTTCTCGGAGGTCAACTACACACACACATGCTTATACACAGCACATGGCGCGCACTAGCCTCCGAACAGGAAACTAACCGTGGGAGGTCCGATTAGTATGTGAGGTACAAAACAGCTTTGCATTTATCGAGCTCTCAGAAACATGGTTCTGGCTGTATGTCACATTCAAAAAGCAGCTTTTTGCGTCTTTAGAAATGCCCATATCTAAAGACGTTTGAAAAAGGCTTTGCGTTTATCTACAGCTAAATTTGCCAGAAAGACGTTTGAGAAAACTGATTGTAGCCAAAAATTTCCTAGATAAACGCAACCTAAGTTTACAAATGCACAATAAGCAATGATTTAGAAATGGGAGCAGTATATAGACGGCCTACTTTCCAAGCCATGTACAGGGTATTCAAAAGAAAGTAGAATAATTCAATTGATTGAGAACCATCAGAAATCAGAGAAAAAACATTAATGTATTAAATAGTCAAAAGTTTTGTCGATGTGTGTTATCAGTGCCTTTCAAATAGCCTGAAATGAAATGAAATCTGTTCTTTTTTTCTATCTCCAGTCAGAATAGATATATAAGTCAAAATTTATGTATTTATTGCCAAGCAATTTCCAGACTGGTTGTTCCTCACTTAATAAACCTGAAATAGATTTGGTTCTGAAAAGAGGACTAAAGACCTTGGATACTATACAAGAGGATGGTATTTGCTCTATAGAAATCATGTTTTAGAGGATGGTATTCGCTCTATAGAAATCATGTTCTAGATCAAACGCGACACATTTGAGGATCTCATATCATGCTTGAATTGTATGTAGGTGTGGATGAGTACGACAATAAAAAAGTATAGGATTTCTCAAAGCATGATATTGTTGGCAACAGACATTATTCCTCAATTGAGGGAGCCAAGAATGTCACTGATTTGTTTGCTTGCATGACTTCTCCCTATGAAAAGCAGCACAGATAAAGGAATGTATGGTAGTACACTAAATGCTGTGACATGTCCAAGTCAAGTATAAAATGAAAATGAATTCCTGGAAATCAGAATGTATTGGTTGCCTGTAATATGACAGAATTTTTGTTAAAATTTAGTCTTGAAGAAGCTCTATTGTTTCGTGGAATCCAGATAAAAATATAAAGTTCATGAGAAAAAGAAAGATGGCACACAAACAAGTAAAAAGGAAGGAAAGAGAAAGAAGGAGAATGAAAGGTCCTTATCAACAGGTTTTCTTTATTCTCTTATTCTTCCCTTCTAAGAGAAGATAAAAGAAATGAAGATAGTTGACCTGCTTAAGAAAATATATTCTTGTTCTACAATTCCAAACTATTCTTCATATAAAATAATTGGAATTTCTGAAAGGGGCTTTAAGCAGTAAACCAAAACATAGACCAAAGTAAATGGCTAATATTGAACAGCTTTCACTAAAGGCATTTATCTCTTCAGAATATATGCTGATTAGACGCTTGAAATCTATTATAAATAAAATCAAATCAATGCCCATGGAATTTATAATTATAGGTTCGGCAGTCGAGCACAAGCGTTCCGTGCGCATCACTGGCAGAAGGGTAAACCCATCCGTTTGACAGATGATTACCAGGAATTGAATTTAGTTTAGGCTTGAATGGCACGGCACCTTGCGTTCTCACTCTCCCTGTGTATGAGTTGAATAGGAGTGTCATTGATGAGCTATTGATTGAGGCACCCTAACTAGACGCTGAGATCAATAAGGATTGATTGTAGGCAGAGGCTGTCATCCTACCCCTACGGGTGTAATACCCAGTGCCCTTCTCCCTCTTAAGGCCTGTCATCATCAGCTTGAGATTGCCAAATAGCCTGCTATTTTTTAATTGGGAAATAATCCTGAAGTTACAAAATGCGTCTTCATCAGCTAGAGACTTGACCTTGAAACTTGAAACTCGAGCTCAAGAAATTAGCTCAAGATATTTTGCTCAGCGTTCGCGCTCCCCGTTTCTGCATAGTCCGAGTCTTTGGGCTGGTGAGGACGCACCGGACAAATAGCTGGATATTTTGCAAACTAGCCCAAGATATCTTGGGATGATTATCTCGACCAAATATCCTGCTAATTGAAACTTCGGGGTGATGAGGATGCAAATTAACTTGATAATTTGTAATTGTGATAGTTCAAATGGCCGGAAATTTGGCAAACTCAAGCTGATGAGGACAGGCCAATACCTCTTCCAGGGCTTGTCTTTCTCATGAATATTGTTTACCGATCGTCGCGCTCTGCTGCCGCTCCGAACATGATTTGATCAATTCAATCCTCCAGCGACAATTTAGTAAGGCAAATTCAGTAAGGAGCTGATCGATAGGTGAGGGGATGCCAATTAAAGCTGGCCCAATGCAAGAAGTGAATGGAACGAATATGAGACATGCAAGGGCTTAGTTTGTATTGTGATCTTGAAGGAAAGAGATAAGCTATTACTTGAAGATGAAAAGTGTTAAGGCAGTAATATAGAAAGGCCATTTTGGGGTCTTAGATGATAGGTCAATAATCAAATACATATGCATACTTATTTGAAACAAGAGGTAGTCATTATCCATTAATAAATATAGTGAAGGAAACCAAAAAATAAAAAAAGTAATTGTAACAATATGTCTTAAAGTTTAGGGACCTTCATGATGAAGAATGTATATCCTTAGATATTTGTGGAATAAGTTTGAATATAATTTGAAAATGTATTTTTAAAAGAAAATCGACTATTTGACAAATCTATACAAAAGCACAAAAAATGTTTCGTACATTTGAGAGAGAAACTAATTTTTCTTCTTCAAAAATGTATGTGTATGATTATATGGGTTGATGCTAGGTTGTGTCATTATGTGTCATTGTGAACTCAGCTGAAATAATCTCTCTGATAATTGGTTTTATCAGTATAAAAAACTTCTGACCTATTTAGATGATTTGTTGAAAGAAGAAACTCATGTGGTCGACAGTTCTACTAATTTCCTCTCTGAACTGTCATTTATATCTTGCACAATACATCACAGTATATTGCAACAGATGAAAGGGCAATGTCTCTAAATCCTCTCTCAAAACACAAGTGATCAATAATAAGGCATTGATACTCTAAAGCACCCAATAATTGAGTATTTAATTTGAATTGATTAGTGCAATATGGGACAGTCAAGCGTGTTAACCGGCATCCGTTTAACGGTGTAAATGCACCTGCATATATATATATCCCTCACTATTTCAAGGATTGCGCAGCAATAGTAGTGTTGTGAAACTGTAAAGGTTTGGCTAGTCTAGGTCTCCAGGAGACTTTTAGATGCTGCAAATAGTATGAATCTTGGGCACCTTTATGCAATTGCAATGTACAATTAATTTGTACAGTATTAATTCATTTATATGAAGCACATCTTCTTCTTGAGTAACTACGCCACAGTGATCAGCCTTAGGTAGATTGTCCCGATCCACTGTAGGATGCATAAGGATAAGAAGATAGATCGTAAGTAATGGCAGTCACGCGGAAGAAATTAATGAGTACCGATAGCTCAGACAGGTAGTACCACTTTTAACCTTGTGAATCGTAAAACACAATAGTCTCTCCTTTCTTCTGAGAATCCTCATCACATTGTTACCGTTCATGAACGTTAGACAAATCAATAAACGTTCATCATGAAAACAATACTGGCTTGGAACTTTAGACGTTGCTAAGGTCCGCTTAGCAGCTGCCCTCCCTGTGCAGTGTACCTGTAGTTGAAAGGAACACAGGGAGGGGGGCAGATTATGGGTGAGGGCTTTCACCCCTGTCTGTTGTTGCTTGGGTGTGTGTTGACCCGTCTGCAGTCATGAAGTCGTGACTGTAGAATAATAGGATTGTAAGAAGATGCAGTTAAGCATTTTACGCTAGGGATTTCCATGGTAAGTGAAGCAAAAAGAGGCATTATAATGTTTAACAAATAATCTGCTGTAGAGAAAATAAAGATTAAAGTTAATACAAAGTGTTGGTATGGGGTCATGAATTTGGTTAAAATGAACATATTGGAAGCATATGCGATCCTACAATATGCAGTGATCGCTGACGCGGTTGAAATCGAGTCTAAAGTTATGAAATTGTCAATAACAAACTCTTTATGTTGTATAGCGCCCTCTCAAGGTCAA
>BEXV01001677.1:73937-90569 GCA_003118195.1 Hemicentrotus pulcherrimus
TTTTTTTTTTTTTTTTTTTTGAATCTCAAAAGTCGGGGTGCGTCTTATACACGGGTGCGTCTTATACACGGAGATTTACGGTAGTTATCATAGGAAATCTTTTACATAACATGTATTTTTATTTGTTTATTCTGGAAACGATCAATATTTGATAACTATAGTTGTTACAACTCTGCTCTTCTTCATCAATATTTTGACATTGTAGTTGGAAACTATACATGTAGCTTCTGTTTTCAAGTATGATGATTGATGTACATGTATGTATCATTGAAATACAGTGAGAGGAAAAAAAGGTTTTAATGTTGCTATACATAGAGTTGCTGTACAAATTGTATGTTTGATCACATGCTTATTAAAGGGGTGGGTGACGAGCATGGAGGAGAGAAATAATAAGAGTCAGTTACAAAAACTTGGGGTGGAGAGAGAGAGAGAGAAAGAGAGAGACTGGGGGTGGACAGGGGGTGTGGGAGAGCTTTATAGGAAGTGTATTACAAGGGAAATGTAATGAAATGGCTCTACCATTTACAGCCCGTCAATGTGACAGACAAATGAGACAATACTACATGTCTCAGACTCTTTAATAGTAATAGTCATCGTAAACGATTCATATAATCCCCAGGTAAAAACCTGCATTATTAACACCTTCTTAATTTAATTGAGTTCTTTGATGCTGTGTTTGCCGAGGGAAAAGGGCAACATCCAGTCTTTTGTTCCAAGGTGTTAGGTTCAATAATCCTAAATACGTGCCTTAGAGGGGGGTTTTAACTACTTGCTAGTTCTATCCTTGTAAGAAAGCTGAATGTGTGCGTGGATGGCACAGCCCATTGAAGGAGTATTCTGGCATTGATTTTTTGCTGCTAAATTTATCACATCATCTGTTTGGAGCCAGAAGGGCATTACATGTAACTCACAATCTTGAACACAGAGATAATGCCCTTCTGGCTCTCAGCACACAATATCTACAGGTAGCTTTGTATGGTTTGAATAATCAAATGCAGGGTATTCAGTTTCATTTGAATGATCACATCAATGAACATGACTTGCTTTATGATAGAAAACATGGACAAGTATACTATAAATCATGTTTATGATTATGATTGCAGAGACCTGTGCAAATATGAAGTAAAAAGACACTCCGTAACAACTTTTGTTCATTATTCTATACAATATTGGCACAATATGGGATTAACTTTGTATCAAAAGTACATCTACATTGTAGTTCAAATGTGTTTGTTTGTCATTTGACAAATTTTCCTTTGTCCCACTGTTCAAATTTCCAGGAAAAATATCAACTTCTGTGGCTGTCTGCATGCATGGCTGAATGAATCACGGAGCTATACTATCATGGTTTCATGTTTAGGTGCTGTCTGCTGAACTTACTTGTACCTTGGCTTTAGCTATATTCTCACATCAAACATTATATTTTTAAACTTCAAGTTTGCAAAACCTTGAAGTTTTAAGCAACCACCTCCTAACAACAATGCTGGTTCACACTGCATCAAAATTGCTCACAGTTTTAAACAACCAGCTGGGCAAGCAGCCCTATTTACTACCCATCAACATCCTCATGGCAAATGAGGAGCCCTGCATATACAGCTTGTATAGCGTTTGTGTTAACCATAAGGTCGGTCTCGGTTGAAAACTTCAAGCAAACTATCAGTTTCTGAAACAGGAAGTGAGCGTTATTGACCGTGGTAGTTTAAAGGGGCAAAAAGAAAACACATTTCATTCATATCTTGACACAAGACATGTGAAAGCTTTTAAAACGAGCATGATATGCTGCTAAAAAGGGCAAAATTAATTGGACTGCTATGTGAATGTAGCTTGTGATAGAACAGTTCAGTTCATATCAAACTTGTGGTAAATATAGATCCTCCATGTCAACACAAGTCAGATAAAGGAGAATCTTATATAACTAGGTGCAAAGAGCATTGCTCTGTGTTGTCCCCTGGTTGGCAAACCCATTTGCTTGTACGATGGTTGTTATAGAATGTAACACAGAACAAACAGAGCGTTGAATGGATCTGGGACTGTAAAAGGCTAGACAGCTAGGTATTGAGTAGTATGATGTGATGTTTTATTGTTATCTTGGATTACATCAAGTGGTCCCTGTGTTTGTTCTGTGTGACTTGACAGGGAAGCATCAAGTTAGTCTCACTACTTTCATGGTATTCTAGTTTTCTATCTTTGGCTTTAATAGATATACGGGTGATGTTGATAAGATCATTTTTTACAAAAATATTGTGGATGAAAAGCAAAATGAAAGCTTTTTTAACAAATATTGCTGTTTATTTATCATGTTGCTCTTGGGTTTTCTTTGCTAAGGCAAAATGAAAATTATCTACGCTTGGTATCTCATTTTGTCTCTTTTCACTTTTGCCTTTTCTTCTCTCTTTTTCTATCTCTTTCTCTTTCTGTGTTTCTCTTTTTATTTTTCTTTCTCTATCTCTCATTTTCCACATCTCTCCGTATATATATATCCCCTCAAGGAAATACAAGCATGTATTATTTACTTACCAATAAAGTAATTTAGAAATAACAAGAAATAAAGTTTGCATCGCTAGACTACATGAGCCTCTCCTGTTCAATAGAATTGATACAATATATGGATTGGGCCCTTTGAGCTGCAGGCGTGACAAGTGTGACATTAGTGTTCAGAAGAAAGCTTAGTGTTTGGTTTAGGCCATTTTGAAGTGGTATTGAATTGATGTTGGTCCGCCACCTTCAGGATTTGAGTGATAGGTTTGTTATTAGGTTGAAATTGTTAGCATTGTTCCCGATCCCAGATTAATGTTCGAGAATGTTTGATGTGACGAATTGAAATATTAAATATTCATGGGCTATGGGCACTAATGGACTTTTTCAACAGAGAGATGGGGAATTGGAAAAAATGAGGATGCGAAATAGAGAGAGATAGAGTAACATTCGGTATTGATTGTCAGAGAAAGTTTCGTGCATATTTTATGGAAGGGATTGAAATATTCATTTAACCCTACATTAAATGATAATACGCTTGTGGATTAGAGCAGACAATTTATTATTCATAGCTCCATGTATGTATGTGCTCTTAATGGATACATGATCACAATGAAGAGCAGTGTTTGGAGGGATGGATGAGAGGAGGAGAGAGCATTAAATCCACACTATACTACTTATAGCTACTTGCTCCCTCTTTAAAGAAAAATTCCCACTCTTTATAGAAAAATTTCCCAATCGTTATGTTATTTGAGAGCTGAATTAATGAGATAGCCACCAGTCAGTGATCTCGCTGTGTGGTTCTAATCCCTTCTGGCTGAACTAGTACTGCCAGCCTTTAAGAGAGAAGACAAAAGATTTTAATGGAAATCGAGGCATTTAGAATAGGTTCATGAGATCGGGCGTGTCTAATGATGAGCCTGTGCGCCCTGTCAGCGAATCAACATCCATCAGGTGAATGGTACCTAAGGCACTGTTCAATGGATCTCAAGGGGCTGTTTTCACTATCTCAAGATTGCCAAATATCCAGCTATTTGAACTAACACGATCACAAACTATCCAGCTAATTTGCGTCCGGACCGAAGTCACAATTAGCTGGATATTTGGTCGGGATTGTCATCCCAAGATACCTTGGGATAGTTTGCAAAATATCCAGCTATTTGTCCTGTGGGTCTTCACCAGACCGAATACTCGCACTATGTGCTAACGCTGAGCAAAATATCTCAAGCTACCTAAGGTCGAGTTTCTAGTTTCGAGGTCAAATCTTGAGCTGATGAAGACGCGATATTTTATAACTTTTGGATTATTTCCCAAATCAGAAACAGCAGGCTATTTGGCAATCTCAGATGATGAAGACGTGCCCAAGGATCTAGCTCTGCGTTCAGACTACCAGAATTAATCGTATTGCTCTATGAGAGTTGTATATGATGAGAAATTAACCTTTTCTCTAGTCTGATTGCCAAACGTTGTAGATGCATGTTTGAGCATCACTTTGAAAGAAAACTTGACAAAGAATGAGGGTCCAGCTCTAGTCTGATTGCTGTATCGTACAAGTGGGCGGGGCTTATCGGGAGCGCGCAATGATGATTGACCAGCTATCATGTCAGTTGACCTCATCAAAATAAGTTTCTTTATAAATACAATGTCATTTTCTACTTTGAACGCTCCTTTCGCTATATGGCGTTTTCTTTACGATTTTTGTGTGAATTTCCTTCTGTCTGAACAGGCTGTATGAAGATGGTCTCAAGGGAGAGCCTGGAATGACCCTCCCCTCTAGGTGGCCGGTCCACGTAAGATCAAAGAGGCCCCCCTCCCCTTTGAAAAACCAATTTTTAAGGTGTCTTTATTTAGGTGTGATGAGCTAAATAGAATAAATGGACTCCTTTTGTTAGAGCTGCCTTGAAGGTTTAATGAGTTCGGCTGGATCATAGAGTTTCTTATGGATGAGGTTATTTTCCTAGTGATGGTGAATAGATAGTAATGAATTGATTTTCCTAAAGGTAACAATTTAATGTCTTGTTTTGAGTTCTTGCAATGTGTCAAGTATTGTGATGATGCATTGTAGTATTAGAAAGAGATTTAATTAAGTTCTGGAAAGGCATACAAATGTTTTATGAGAATCGTTTTTCTTCAGTTCCATGCTTCTGCATGGAAGAACATGAGTGGTCACATGTCAACGATATCAAGTGATTAAATGGTTTTAAAGCAATCATTATAACGATAGGTCCATGTACATGTACGTGTAGAAAAGATATTGGGTCCCAGAAATAGGGGCTTCGTAAACACCATTTATTTCTACAGGTATATGTAGGCCTATAGACCATATCTATGATTATAATAACATCAATATGTGATCAGCCTTTAAATGTAATGAGTTGGTCTATTTGAACACACTTGAAATCTCTTATATCATACCCTGTCATTCTAATGGACTTCTCTACATCATTTCTTTCAGAACGAACAGAGACCATACGTGTGGCTGCCCATGAGAGACTACGAGACCTTCTCAACATCCTACGTGGAATACTAGACAAGTATACAGCTCTCAAATCAACGGATGTACATACAGCAGCCGTGGTGCTCATTGCTCAAATTAAAGGTATATATCACCCATCACATTCCTGGTTAACATTTCATAGACAGTATTGTATAAAAGCATATATTGTCATGTTTTTCATGAATGGTATTGCATGTAACTCTTCGTCCATATTGTTAATGAATTTTCCTTAAACTATTTTAATGCCAAAGAAGTCAGAAAGACTAAATTATAAAATGTGAGGAAAAAAGTATGCACTTGGAAATGTTGAAAAGTATTTTGATTATTGTTTAAACCTAATTAAGAATATTCTCAATCCCATTTCTGCATTTCCAATTCCCTTGTTTCATAAATTTCACTAGTACAAGCAGTAAAACTATTTCAACAAACTTATTTTTTTTTCTTGAGGGGTCTGTTACAAAAGCAGATCTACTTGTTAGAAAGCCAAAGGGGATTTGTATTCAAATATCACTTTGCATACCGTATATATGGTCTTTGATTTTATATACTTATATCTTCTTTAAACAAAAAACTATTTGCAGGTCTTACAAGCAATAATGAGGAGAAAGACAAGGGCCATTTGTTTGAGGCCATAGATGCTCTGGCTCTTGCTTTCAGTAACAGTGTTACAGAGTATCTTATGGGTGATGTAGAACAGACTTCAATGCATCTAGGCTTCACATCAAAGGTAAGAGCAATTTGTTTTAAAGATACACATACTACATGTATGTCCCTTTTGCAGCCAACATCAAATTCTGTAGAACTTTGCAGGAATTATAAATATGTCATGTATGTCCTATCTGTGAAATTTAAAAGTTAGCAGTGTCCTAGTATTCAAATTATGCAAGGAAATCTGTTTACTTTCTAGACTTCCCTGTCAGACACTATTGAGTGAGTGACTGACATCTATTTGTCTTTGAAAGTAACATACATAAAATAAGCTGTAACAGGTACATAAGCATTTGTCTACATCACTAACCAAATACTTGTAATGGCCAAATTAAACTGATTGAATCTTTGTGCAGCACAAAACGTACGACCATTCGGTCTAAAAATCAGACTATAATTAAGGTGATTGCAATCACTTATGTCGATTCGACAATGAATGGTCATTATTTTCCCACAAATATCCACATTCAAACCCTTTCGTTTTGAGGGAAGTTTTAAATAATTATTATCTTTCAGATGCTGTTGGAGTTTAACCTTTTTATGTTTTTGACCTGCACATGGGACATACGTGTAGTACCTTTCATACAGTTCTTTGTGGTGGATAGGTGTTTTCATTTTTTCATTTTTTTGGAAGGGGGGGGGGGGGTTGGATGATTGGGCTGCAGGTTTAAATAGTTGGGTTGGTTTGTTTGTTGGTTTGAAGGTTGGTTGAAGGTTGAGCTAGTTGGTATGGCTAGAGGAAGTGTGGGTGATCAATTCAGGATAAACCAAATTGTTAAAGTGTGGAAAAATGTCACAATTGATCCTTTGGCTGGAAGATGATATGAAGCGAAATAAATTTGAATATAGAAAGACATGTCATGTTTATTTTTGGTTATATGGATGACCAAAAAAATCCACAAAAATCATTATTGAGATAAAGTTGAGTTCTGGTCATGCGATTGCATTGTGAAAGAAACGGTGTAGAATCGACCAGAAAAGGTTGATCATCTAGCATATAAGAATTGGTGTGTATTGCAAGGTTCTGGAATCATCAAAATGATAAGAAATTTGGCCAAGTCCTGGTAAAGTTACAAACACTGTACACAGAAAGATGTATATGGGACAACACAAGCACATGGCCAACCCCCCCCAAAAAAAATTTTAAGTATTTTATGTCATATTTACAATATGAAGGCATTTGAAGAGCCATGCTTTTCGAGGAACTTGTTTAATCTGATGTTCTTCCACCCTTGCATAATAACAATGATAACGCTCACAAATTATTTTTTCACCTCTTCCCAGAACTCAACCTACTCTTTAAGAGTTCTCTTCTTCACTTTGACCAGTTCCAATTTTATTTGAAAAAATAAAATTGAAATTGAAACCAGGCTTTGTGAAGAAGAGAACTTTTGACAATTTTTATTTCAATTGTTTAAATTATTAATGATGGATATATAAGTAGATAAATAGAATAAAAATGATTAAATCAATGAAAAATAATAAACAACTAGCAAATAATAAATTGTTTTGTAGGCGGGCCTTGGTATATCTGTTATGGCTCGTATTCCTCATATGAAAGGTTCTTGGTTCAATTCTTGCTCAGTGCTTAGATCCTTGGAGAAGGCTTTTTGAGTCACATTTGACCCTCTCGACCTATATTGTTTACTGAAAATCTGTGTTGCAGCCATTAAAGCTTGCTATTACAGATTCCTACAAATAGAAACATAAGACACATTCAATAGATACCTGGCAATGCCAGGAGAACAATAATTGTGGCTTGATTCGCAGGAAAAGCAGTTTTGTAACTGTTAAGGCTACCCAGGGTAGATCAGATCAAATTATCAATATGATAATGAATGTTTTCTACCTTTTTTTTCTTGTATTTTTTTCAGTCTTGTGACAGTCTGGTATCCTTGAGTAGTAATCCAGACTACATGGGACACGGCTACATCAAATCAGAGACATCTAGCGATGTCAGAGAAGGAAGTAAGTTGGCAATGGTTTCCTCAGATCTTTTAACATTCGCATTGAAAGTGAAATAGGATCCGGTGTCTGTTTATCAATCGTACGAGCAACGATCGAAGCAGTTTCAATACTTTTTGTTCTAATGTATTTATGTGTGTCAGATCTGTGGTCATGTTCATCTTATTTATATCTGAAGCAGTTCTGGAATTTTCTTTTCTTAGAAACATGGTAGAAATACATACCAGAATATTATAATATTGAAAGACCTTTTAACAAATGTTCTATATGAACGTCTCAAGCACTCTTAATTTGTGGCATAAATCCTGCAAGTGATTGTTTAAAATACAAATAATTCTTGCTATCCTAATTTTACTATTTGATTACTTTATATGTATAGGCCATTTGTACATCTAATATGTACATGTATATTTGCCTGTGTACTGACTAGAACCCTCCCCCCTCCCCCNAAAAAATCTTTGTCCATGGACAACAATTTGCCAATGATACAAACAGAGCAGCCCACTTTCCACATGCTCAAAATGCTATTTAGTATTTACTTTTTTGGGAAGTTCATATTTAGCTTCCCCAGCAATGTCAACCATGTAATTTAATCAATTCTAAAAGCATGAGATAGAAAGATTGTTGGACTTGACATTCTCATCTCCTAGATGAAAAACAAACCATGCATACACAGCAATGATTACGACGACGACCAAACAAACCATACACATCAATGATTACGATGACCTTTTGGTGGCTCTGTACTATATTCATTCATTCTAATCTGATGGGTTCTATCAATCATTGTGTATTGTATTGGGATAAAAACAACAAGCAGTTCTCTGATAGAAAGTGCATCCTATCAGTGCATATGAAAAATGAAAATTGGGTTATGGCCATGGGCAGTGTAAAGATAGAGGGAGCGGGATGAACTACAAGTGCAATGGGATGAGGTAGTTCACAATGGTGTAAACTTAACCAGCGTAAAAGTTTAGATTGCTGAGATAAAGTTTTGATTGTAATCAGGCCCCTAAAGATCTTCCTTTTTGTTATTGGTATTTGAGAGTAAAATCGTTTTGTCTTGATAATTCATTTTGTAGGGAGTATACACATATAGTGTAGATACAGTATAAAGAAGTCAGCCTGTCTCAGGTTCACCATTGGTTTGGTTCTTCAATTAAAAAGCTGAATTACATTTGCAAAGTGGCAAGGCGCATGCAAGGGATGGGCTTCTCACATTTAAATAGGTAAAATGTACACTGTCAAAAAAAAGTAGTTTTCAATTAATATGTTTGAAACCCCAGGGTTTAAAGGTCATTACATAGGCCTACATCTATCACTAAAACAACAATGAGGAAGGGTTCTATTTCTGTTTCATATTTTTGGTATGAATGGGAATCCATAGAGTAACATACAGGGTTTTGTGTGTTTGGAAACAGAAGGATGTTAACTCATACCAGTATATTTCTACATACAGTTAACACCCTTCTGGTCCCAAACAGACATTTTTTAAAATCATTATTATATAAATGGGATTATATTCTGAGCCAGATAGTAGCATGTAGGGCTTTGTCTTATTAGAAAACTGAGGATTAACTTTTTGTTATGAATGGAGTTTTTATTGCAAAATAAAACTAAACAATAGGCCAATATTTTCTCTCTCTCTCTCTCTCTCTCTCTCTCTCTGTGTTCAGTATAAAACATCGCACCCTTCCCTGTCCGTTAAACCTGTTTTAAGGGTGTTGAATACTAGTATCCGATTCTGAAAAGAAGAAAAAGAAGGATAATCTTTTGTATTTGAATGGATTTATACTTGGAGCTAGATAGAAGCATCTAGGGCTTTGCTAAAGTTAGAAAACTTAAAACAATCTTTTTTCATAAGATTGGGGCTATGGTACATGTATATGTTTATGATAATCTTTTCGATGTGAATGGGTTATATATATGGAGCCAGAGCTACATGGAGGGCTCGGTAATGTCAGGAGAGTTCATTCTTGATGATGGGGGATGGGAAAATAGCTGGAATTCCAGACATACCAGCCCAAGTCCTTTTCAAAGGGCTCTCTACACACAAATAGCGTGCCTGTCTGTCTGTCTGTCTGTCCTGTTGTGGATGGTGCCAACAGATAGATTTGTTACACTTGACCATCTAGGATTGTGTTGATGAGAGGTACCGTTGTGTCGTTTGCAATGAGATTCATTTACTTGCCTTGATCTTTGAGTACACTAGACAGGCGTTGAATGACAACTTAATTCATTAGATACTACAGGCTTGTATTGTAGATGTGGTATAGTTACTTGGCAAACAGGGATTGGTACAACTCACTTGTGGTTCATTCAAATTTGCAGTTTTATCATTTGATCTTCTAAGAATTTCTTTAACATAGAGTTGGCATTCAAAGGTAGTTAATTACAGACATCGGAATATATTGGACTACAATTTTTTGACAGGTTGTAATGAAGAAAACCAATACAAAATCCTTTCGATTTCAGAATGCTTAGGACAACATATCTGATCAAAATAATGCTGGTACATGCAAGCAAAAGCAAGGGTTGAGAATGCTTTTTATTGTGTTTCTTTCACCTCACTCTCATTGTTTACAGGCAGGCCATATTTTGCTTGGATTGATCAAGTTTGTGCACCGTACAAAAAAAGCCATTGCGTTTGTTGCACAAAGCAATCCTTCTCTTCATTGATGCCTATATTGTTTTGTGCTAAAGTGCATGTGTGGTGAACGAGTGAACATGCAGAGAAGCAAAAAATAGCATCTAAAGTGTTAAAGTTTAGTCAGCACTCTTCTGACTTTTCAGGAGGTTATTTAAAGATAAAGACCAGTTATGGTCATGCGATTGCATTGTGAAGGAAACGTTGTGGAATCGATCAGAAAAGGTTGATCATCTAGCATATAAGTATTGGTGTGTACTGCAAGGTTCTGGAATCATCAAAATGATAATAAGAAGTTTGGCCCAGTCTTCATATAGTTACAAGCACTGTACACAGAAAGATGTATATGGGAATATGCACTCGTGCGCTACATATGCGTCATATCTATCAGGTCCAAATAGATATAATAATTTCCCAAATATATCAATTAGTAGGCGGTTTCTCAGCAAAATTTGTATGATCACGTATTACTCAAAACATATTCTTTCACATGATTGGTAATAAGAGCTTCCATTTCATTTTTTGAGAGGGGGGGGGGGCATTTCCAAAACTGGTCTTTACCTTTAAGCTCCTTCAGCTGCATCCATGCACCTCAGCCTATTTCTTACAAGGCTCCAATGTCCCTGTCCCTGTTATAAGTGAACTTCGGTACATATACCGGTCCATATAGTCACCTATGGACATGTTATGTTAACAATGTAACAAGGTTAGAATGATGATCATGGTATGCAGGCCAGTTGAAAGGATAGGTGCTGCTGGCATGTTCTGCTTGAGCTCACAGCAGGGATACCAGTGTTTTCCTTCCTGGTATAGCTAGACTTCAAGGGAAACATCTTTCTTTCCTGTTTGTAAAAAATTATTCATAGAAAAAGATGATGAAAACATTGGATTTTGGATGTATCTGAGACTGTAGATATACACCGTTATATATATTTTTTAATTAACAAAATTATTTTGTGTGTTTTGTAATTACCAGTATTAAGCTACATGCATGGACTAAGCACAGTTATGCCCAGATGTACAACATTGACAAGCAAACCCATCCTCCCTCTTCCTAGCTCCTTCTCCCTCTCTCTCTCCCCCTCTCTCTCTCTCCCTCTTTATCTCTTTTTGATATGTAGATGCATTTACATGGCTCCTCTTCTATTCCTCTATTTAATTAGGTCAGTTGAACTCAGAGGAGATAGATGCTTGGTTAATGAACCTAGAGGCAGGAGTAGACCTGGCGCTGGAACGAGCCAAGGCCTGGTCTAAATATGCCAAAGATGTCATCCTATATGTGGAGAAGAGGGTCCATCTAGGTGAGTTTGTGCTTCCAAGGTATGACTTCAAAATGGGAGATCAGTTTGAAAATATCACATCAAAATGTCAGCTTGACGTTGTGAAGCAAGAAAGATATGTCCGGAAGTTGAGTACTAGCTGTCAAACCAGTGATAGTGTCTACTAGTGTAATGTAACCACCCTCCCTTTGATTTGCCAGAAGTAACGATGGGTGTGACTACATTTGGCCTTCATATTGCTTCTGTCTAGATTGGACTCTTTATCAATAACTTGATACTAATATTTGATTGATTGATTTAAGTGTCACATACAGGGTGTCCTCTACAAATTTATTGCAAAGTATACAAAAAATGCAATTTGTGAATTTGTTTCAAAATGTTGAAGGACTCTGTTCTATGTATGACTGGAATTCAATATGAGTTGTTACCCTTCGCTCTTGATGAAAAATAATTCTCTGCTTTATGACTCAAACTCTGCTCAAATTGATTGAATCATGGACAAATTTCTGTCACACTTCGTCTCTGTGTGTCCTGATATATTGCATTGTATTTATGATACCACCCATCATTGAGTGTATGCATCCATGTATTATTAGTTTATTTCATAGTTAATGAAGCCTGAAACAAGACCCCATATTCCACATTGAATATTCCATATTGATGCTGTAGAGACTTGACCTTTCCTTTGCTACCTATTATTTGTAAATGGAATATGTAATGAGAAACGCTAACACAGGAATATGCTTCAACAATTGGTACATAACATAAAGTGTTATACAATGATATGACATGATGTTATTATATTATTTAAAGCAGAAATGTTAAAAAACTTGTCCTTGAAAATACTCTTTAAGATAATATACTTATGTTAACCGGAATATGTAACATCAAAGTTGATTATAATAATTTCTGACCCTTTTGTTTAATACAGAGATGGAGTTTGCAAGAAGTCTATCTAAACTTGCTGCTACAACTCGTCCAATACTCAGAGAAGAGGTAAAAGTCAATATCACTATTCAATTATTATTATTTATTTGATTTGCTTTCATTTCCAGGAGAACATAAGGTCATGTAACTACTCAAAAAATACAAGAAAGCAAAGTAAAATAACTAATAACAATAACAAAGAAAAGAAACCATCAACTACATGTAATGCAAATGGATTACCAAAATAAATTGTAACTTACTTTCCAACACAAATCAATAAATTGAAGGTTACTTGAACTACATTTCCAATCACTATCAGCATAAACTCTACAAAGAAGCTGAAAGATAACAAAATGTATGTAAGGAAGGGCTAAGATGTAAAAATTTTTATTCTAGAAAGAAAATAAATCTGATGCTATTCTTTGTTAAAAGAATCCTACATATTAGTCCTCTGAAAAGTTGTACATGTACCATGTATTATTATTACTGTCTTTAACCGATAGAAGATGTCTCCTGATGCTGTTGTTCTGTAGAGGAAATGTTATTTTATCATTTTGTGGAGTTGATTGTATGAATACTACAATTGTGATTTTTGAAATGATGGCCTTCCCCATTCATGTAACATGTCATATATACATGGATTCCTAGGTTATCTAAATAAGAGTGGAGATGTAAAATATTGAATACAATTTGAGTTTGTGTAGGGATATAGCACGAATTGCCTCACACAATTCTGTGGCATGCTGTTGTTATTTTCCTATGAATTTTTTTGAAGAGTAGTTGCATAAAATATATGGGACACATTAACAATAACATAATATGTTTTCTCCCTAAGTGGATTTAATGAGTCAAATATAGTCTGACAAGATGTCATGCTCAATTGCCTTATAATCCAACAAATGAAATGTTCTGCTTATTACTGTACATTACAGGGATTTCAATCGAAATGATATAAGAATGCATTTAAACATAAAACAAGAATATATGCTCAGGAAAATACTAAATGCATACCGGTATTGAGATATGTATACACTGCAATGACCTAATGTTGAACTTGATTTCATAAGACAGTCAAGATACAGGTGGGAAGGAAACAGACATTTCAGAAGCTTTCTGATCCAGATTTGTCCAGGATCTTTGATTATACGCTTCCCCTTACACTTCATACAGAATGTTGTTTTTGTTTTTGTGATGGCATACCCTGCCCGCAGTCACCTTTTTTTTCTCTCTAGTTTCCAAAAGACACTATTCATGATCCTAGCAAGCTCTGTTTTATCTTTGCACATGTGCATTTATCAATCTTTAATTATTAGGACACGTGAGTTTTTCCAAAAACGTATAATTCATATAATAACATCATCTTATTAAAGGCGTTGAGAGATGGTTCTGACTAAGCACTACATAAAACCAGATTTATCATTATTCTTAGCTGTGTCATTTTGCAACACTTGTTGTAGAGGCTGTGTATACAGCTGCAAAAGCTTTTAATCCAATTAATACCATCAAGGCAATTGCCAGACAGTTAATGAATATCTCTGTCATCACCATTAATCAAATGACGCTTTGACCTCCAAAACCCACCTGCATTCTCTTTCCTACAGACATGCTTCTATCTAAATTGAATTATGTTATTAATGAATCCTTCTAAATGACTTCAATTTGAGCCCCTGAGGTGATCAACTTTGTGAACTCGTACACTATGGAAGCAAGTATTAATAGTGTTATTTTGTGTCCACTATTCAATATGAATTACACTGATGGCCTACATCAACTATTTGTAGCAACAAGTTATAAAGTGACCTTTGTGTCATATACTATCTAAGTATTATAAAGCAACAATTGAGATCATAGTATCTTTAATGTTGCTATTATTTCTTGTCTTCAAGCCTCTGGTAACAAATTACTGTTTACCAGCATGCTCAAAACTCTGAAACTAAGATTTGACAATTAATGACAATTAATTACAATTAATGAATATATGACGTAGGTCTGAGAGGTTGAGTAAGTTTTACATTACAAAGAAGAATAAAGAGGTGAAGTTAATTCAGAAAATTAATCCTGAAACTAGAACTGAAACTATTTGATACATTACCATTACATTAGGTGTATATTCTTAGATATGTACGTACAGTTAATGAATATATGACGAAGGTCTAAGAGGTTGAGTAAGTTTTACATTACAAAGAAGAATAAAGAGGTGAAGATAATTAAGAAAATAAATCCTGAAACTAGAACTGAAACTATTCAATACATTACCATAACATTAGGTGTATATTCCTAGATATGTACATACCAAAATTAACTGGGAGGACTAAAATAATAAATGGAGGTATGAGAAGAGAGAAATTACATGGGAGTGAAAGAAGAAGGAATAAGATTGCTAAACAGTGAAGAGAATGTAAAGTTGGTAAGAAGAATATCAATAAGAGAGTAGGAAGCAGGCATGGTCAAAGCTAAGCCATGGGCAAGAGAATCCCCCCCCCCCCTCATTAAAATAAATAAAAATAAATGAATTAAATAAATGAATTTATAAATAATAATAATGATAATATTTGAAGAAAAAAACAAAAAAACAAATAACAAGGAAGAAATGTATGAGCTACATCTCAAAAAGATGACCCCCCAAAATGCAAAGGATATGGAAAGTGAATAATAATAGTAATGGATAATGGAAGAGGAGGAGGAAAAAGAAAACAAGGAAAATGGTGTAACTTCCTTCTTCACTTGGCTGTGAGAGCTTGAGAAGATAGTACTGATATACCACACACATGAACAGCCCATGAACACTCCAATACTCTGTCTCACATACAACTTCCCTTGCTGTATAGTCATGCTATATCCTGCATCAACGCTCTCTAATCAAATCATCACACGCTACTCACGCAATGACAGTAGACAGGCATAGCATCTAAGATCTGCACCGCAGACTACTTTAATTTCAAGTTTTTAATATTTGTGATGTTTATATTAAGCCGGAGCGGAACTAATTACTCTCATTACAGCTCATTATAGATCTATTATAAATCTATTATAGCTGCTGCTTTGATTACTCTGTAATGGGTTTGTGTACACATAATTGAATTTGTTTTATAGTGTCTAGGCCTTCATAAAGGGTATCTTGAGAGATTTCATGACATTAATCATTAAAAGTTAAACTTATGCTTTAGTCATTTAGGGAAGTTCAAGAAGTTGTGTAATGAGAAGAGTTACTTGTGTTAGATAGATAGCAGTATTCCTATATGAGAGGTGGAATATATAAATTTGTAAAAATGATATCTCAATGATTGCACTGTCAATTGTATTCTAAATCTCAATGCTATCAGATAACAGCAATATAAGTGAGGTCTCCTACATACGGTATCTGTTAGGTAAACATCTGCATATAGGTACAATAGAAACGCCTTACTTGTGATCATAGTGGAAGGTTATGATAATTAGAAGTAATTAAAAAAATATGAAATAAAAGAAGCGATCATTGATAATATATGAGCTTATGAGAAGACATTTACATTACAGATATGTGTACATGTATGTATGTAGATCTTTGAAGTGGTTTGATGTTATTGTATAAACTTAAATCAATGTTGTAAGGGGGAAGGAATGAGTGAATGACTAAAGAATACAATGACCAGGCTTGTTAAATTCTTAGCTGTAAGGATACCTTGAGTCCATAGCAATGAATAGTTATTGTGCGATTGCATTCCAAACCATTACCTAATTAAGCTATCAAAATGGTTGACATTCCCCACAAATTGGGTGTAGCTTACTCTCTGACGATGACCTTGTATGACCTCCGGAATGTGGTTCCTTGGACCTGAGTGCCTCAAAGGTCAAGTTTAGAGTCATGGATGAATTTTGAGGATAAATTATGAGGTTCGGTTTGGCACAAGTGGTCCCTTGGGGATTCTGAAGGAAATAACAAGGGAGGATGAAGGAATGTCAGCTGTGAACTGGTCCTCTGCTCTAGAGAACCATAAAAAAAAAAACAGAAGCAATATTCAAACAAAAATGTAAAAAGGATAAATATATAAGGATCAAATTAACACACATTGTTTAAACTCAACCTGAAGTATGTACACGTACAGTCAAACGTGTCTTAGTGGCCACTTCTCTATTAAGGCAACCTGACTATA